>PNEQ01067346.1:28834-42508 GCA_003012365.1 Medauroidea extradentata | reverse complement strand
ACACATCTTTCTCCGGGGGAAGTTTCACGAAAATTGGTATCGATGGGGGGGGGGGGTGTTTCCTGAACTAGAGCCTTGAAATAGTTAAAGTTCAACCTGTTATCATTGTGCTAAACTGTTAATGTATATTTTGTCAGCTGCGGTAAGTAGGCGCAGCTGTAGTTGTACAGTGGCGGTCCGCTGAAGTTTGTGTGTGGTGATTCTTGCAGTATCCAATAGCGTTTGCTGGGGCCTCTCCAGACCCGGAGAAGATGAAGAAACTGGAGGAAGCCTATGAATTCCTGGACAAGTTCCTCGACGGGCAGGAGTGGGCTGCAGGCAACCAGATCACCATCGCCGACCATGCTCTAGTGGCTTCAGTCTCTACTGCCGACGTGAGTTTTAACACACACACACGCACACCCACACGCACCAACTCTCTCTCCCACACTATAGTTCATTCGCCGAGATGTGATAGTTGTAGTTTGTAAACACGAGAGCGTGATACTAGTATAAGCGGTAAGGTGTGTACAAGCTACTAACCAGCGCGCGATGCTGCTGTGTGACGAGAGTTAAATTGGTGACTGGTCAAGCGAGTGTTCGTCTTGTTCTCTGATAGTGTTTTAATCGGACAGAAACGTCAGCTGTAAATGTGTTTCACTGTTACAGTCGAATGTAAGTAAACACGTGCATGCCCAACTATGGCTGTAATGTAGTGTTTAATTCACTTATCGTTCGTAGATCGTGATACATACACTGCATGTTTGGTTTAGTAACTATCTAAAACACTTGCAACATGAATGATACCAATTACTTCGCCTAATGTATATAAAAGTGGTTAGTATATATATATATATATATAATTTTTTATGGGACGGTTTTGTTAAACGTATGATGTAAATATCGTATTTAAAATAATATATAATTTACGGGTTCCATAACACTTGTCAGTTGCACAATACTGATGGTTTGGTAATAACTAGGGTATCAATAATGTTAATGAACGTCTATTACTTAATTACATCGATCAGTTTTGTAGATATTATGGAGAATCGTTATGCAGCAAACATCGAAAATGGTGTGTTAATTTTGTCAAAATTGTTTTACTTTATTTTGTTTTGTTTGTAGTTTCACATGTTATTGTTAACACACATGAATAATTACAAATATGTGTGTCACTATTAGTTAGTGTTGGATTATTTTACATTTCTTTCATAACACATTGGTACGACATTGTCGTCTATCTGAGAAATAGGGTTTTATGCCCGCATTTCTGCACTGTGTATCGTGCTGGGCGATACGGCTGTTCAAAGAGATTTTTCGGGGTTCTTCATGCCGAGCTCATTTACACTCGTAGGTTCCCACGACTATGTGTTCATGCTCGCCTAAATACCACCAGTTCGTGCATGGTATTCTACGCTCAATACCTGTCTGCCACTACACGTGGTTAGCATTCCGGACACCCCTGATTACAAGCTGCAATCACGTGAACACTGCGTGTTTTCATTAACCGACTTTACCTTCGATCACATGCATGTGCTTCACGCTCTCTCACTTGAACGCGAATACAGTAGAAAATTTTGCCAGAGCACAACTCATTAATTTTTTTATTTTTTCTTTAATTTTCAACCTCTGCAAAATAATTTTTTCTGCAAAGAAAATAGTACATCATGGTAGTAGGGGCTGCGTGATCGAGAGGTCAGACCTCTCTCCTCCCACCTAGGCGATATGGGTTCGATTCCCGGAGGATTCGGTCCCGGATTTTTAGTTTTCCCGCCTCTCTCATTTCGCAACTTCTCCATACACATCTCACCACACGTCATCCATTCTTCGGGACGGACGGGCAACAGGTTTGGCTCGCTAGTCGAGCAACCGGTCCAACGTTCACCCTGGCCTTGTCTCACACATTATGTGGCATTTACTCTGCTCAAGGCGGGAGCACTTATTGCTTTTTCATATCGTGGTAGGAACAGAAATATGATAGTTTAGCAGTATTATTATAAAAAAAAGGCTAGTGGTTTTTATAAGAAAAACTATGTTTAAAATCAGATAGTTCATCAGTAACATTTATTGTAAAAAAAAAGCTATTGGTTTTATAAAAAAACTATGTTTAAAATAGTTTTGCCGCACGTTCTCATCACGGAAAAAATTTAGACAAACATTTTTGTAATTGAGAATTCAGCTATGTTTTTTGTGCTTGCAGAAAAGCAAAATTTGTTGAACGTAAGGTCTCGAATTTGTAACTTTGATTTAAAGAAAATTTTTTACTGCGCACTTTGCTGGGTATTTTACACGTGGACACATCTGTTGCGGTATTGCGATAGTTGCCAGTGTGTACTGGATGACAGTTTCTTTCTGCGTTTTGTATCGTCCCGTACTTAAACTGAGGGGAGTAATTACTAAGTTTATGACTTTAAAATAAACAAGACAAAGACAATTTATTCATACCATTTTCATATTCACAGTTTGGCTTTATTCATATGCGAGTAAGATATCAAGAACTAAAGCGTTATAGTTATTCTTGCATTGTGTTAAAATATCTCTGTGCAGAGCCTTACCGTGCATAGTTATACGTTCCATTAGTCCATGGTTAGATTCCCTTTTTATATGCCAAAAATGCTGCATATTACAACAATATTTTATACATTTAGTTACAAAAATTGTTACAAATTTTCAGTTTATGGTTTGCAACATGACACCAGACTTGTGTGAATATATGCATGTTAGATATAATTTTTTTCTATATGTTGTAATAATGCAACAATTTAAATGCTCATATTTGTAACAAGTTAAGTCTTATTTCTCATGGTTTTGATTCCCTTTTGGTTGTCAATGTGGACTTAATCCTAATTTCTGTTCGTTGCTAAATGTAATGGTGGCCGAGAACATTTTAATTGGTTGCATAATATTTTATAGCCTGCATTATTCTAATCTGGATACTTTTTTCCCACAGATCCTAGGCTTTGACGTAAGCAGGTACCCGAACGTAGCAAAGTGGTTTGAGAAATGCAAGAAGTCTATCGCCGGCTACGACGAACTGAACCACAAGGGTTGTGTTGCGTTCAAGGAGTTGTTTGACAACTCCGTGAAGAAATGAAGAGAAAGTGAAGAAACCTGTATGTTGGTGTGAGCACAAATTAAGTGTGGCGTAAAATAAGCACAAAAACACTAAATATTTGTAGTGTCTGCATCAATAGCATATTTGCGTGTGTGTACACGTTCGTTTATTGTGGGATGATAAAAGTGTTAGCAGGATATACCTAATTTTCATATCTAGGCAAGCTGCACGCAGAATTTTTTGTATTATATTTGAGACTGATGTAAACACGTTTATTTAAAAATAAATACATTTCTTGTGTATTTTTTAGTATTTTGTTTAACTTGCATGTGCAGAGAATGTTGAGCCTTAACACGATTTGGACTTTCATACATGACCTAATAATTAAGTTACATGTAAAGATAAATCTCTCGTCAGTTGCGAGCTAAATTTTTGAATAACCATTGAAAAGAACACAACATATAAAATTTACCTTAAATTGACATTCGCAACGGGCACACTATACAAAAAATAATTGGAGTTCTTCGTAATATGTTAAACAAATTACGTTTAGAGACGTTGTCCCTACTAATAAAGGGTTGAGTAGACGATTTGTCAAGTACAACACAATAGTCTGGGATCCTAATGGTTTGTTTCACATTTATCTACTGTAAAAGATTAAAAATACTGGTGTAAGTGATAAGAATAAAAAAAAAAGTGCCTAAATTTTCGTATGGATTCAACGTTGTCTTTCTATAAAATAGTTTTTTTCCCTTCAACAAACTAACGATTTTTTACTCTCTGTAAACTTAAAAACATGGTTCGCGAGAACACATATTCATCTTATAAAATTGGGAAAGTTTCATTATGTAACGCCTCAAGATCATTATGAACGAGAGAAAGCTGTATGTTTTGGGAAGGGAAGTTTTAGCCCGGGAAGGGGAGGGGGGAAAGAAAGAAAATAAGTAAATAGTCACCCAACCGGCCCAGAGATGGAAGGAAAGGGCTAAGGGCGACCCCGCCTATGGAAATGTGTAGATGGTGAAGCCGCAGTTTTGGGCGTCACATTATGGCAGCCCACTGTTTAACCTGCGAGAATGCGATACGGTAGTAATAAAGTTATTGGCCCAAGTACGTTGATAGCTTATAAAATATTGTTAGCTACATTCTGTAGATTATTTTCATTAATGCAGATTTTTTATTGTTTAAAAGTTGCCTTTGTAGACATTTTCATTGACGCCATGGCATCAGTACAATGATGGTGACGCCCAAAACCGTGGCTTCAACTTTATCACAATAGTAAATCTCCTGACCACTATAGTTTCCATGGTTGGAGGAAAGAGAGATCCAGTAGAAAGCCCAATAGCCGCATCTTGAAATAATTCTTCTGACACTGCACAGCCAAGATTTGAACCAGTTTGTCATAGTGCGAAGCATATGACCTGGCCAGCGCAAACTTTAAGCCCTAGAAATTCTAGTTGGTTTAGAGAAATGTGTACACTTGTTACCACGTAACTGAGTTAATTGCTGTACACTTAAATCGTGCGAACAGGTTTTTGTTACCTTTAAAAAGAAGTTTAAATATATTTTATCGGTGCATTATTGCCTACCGAGTTCAATTGAAGACATTTCTGAGAAATTGAATCAGGAAAAGGTAAAAAAAGCGAAATCCACTTTTTTGCGTATTTCTGTAAACGTTGCATCCCGTCAGGACCACTTTATAAGAACTTTTTTCAGTGATAAGATATTTTTGGCAGCACTTAACATCTAGTTCTGGTGAGGGCGGGAGAGCACGAGAACGAAGGGGCTGGAGAAATGATTCCCCAGAAAACCAGTCGACCAGTGGCATCGTCCGCCACGATTCCCACATGCGAAAATCGGGATCGACATAACCTATAATCGAACGCGGATCGCCTTGGTGGGAGGCGAGTGCTCTAGCCACACTGCCAACAGCAGCCCTAATGCGCGCTTGTAAAACCCTCATACTTACCTAACATGTTAGCTGCGTTGTCATGGAAATTACGTCTTTACATACGTTTTACACTGAAAACATTTAGTTCACAGAAACTATCACGGTTTAATGGGTATAAGAGCTCAATATTTATTCCCGAAATTGAGGCATTCAGAGTGTGAGGCCAGGGACAAATGCCTCTTTAGCTCCCCTCCCCCTTCTTACTAATAGACGCGGCACAGATGGTGAGACTAATGTAATTTCCTTCGTGCTTACGGGGTATGGAAAGGTAAGATGTCGAGCGGACGACTAGAATACTCATAAAAATTCGACGAGATTTATTGCCGAGTAAATATTTTATCAGCGGACGTTTATGTAGCACTATGCGGTAGCATGCTTTAATTTCGAACAAAAAATTAAAAATGTTTCTAGAAAAATAAGGGCTTGAAACCGCAAAATCTACAAAAATGAAAAACTGTAATTTTTATAATTTTAACATGTTATCTGTGGCCTCTATAGTAGCTTAATTTCAAAAATACTCGTGTTTCGATTGGAAAATAATTTTTCTATCCGAAAATCTCTGCGCGAGAGGTTTATGGGTGTTATTTTTCCATAAACAGTTTTTAATTTTTTTATTTGAATATACAGCGTACTACCGCTAGTGCTATGTAAATGATCGTCTGTTGAGAAATATCTACTCGGCAAAAAATTCTCGTCGAATTTCGATGAGTAATTCAGATTTTATTGACGGCTGAGTATTCCATTCCGCGTCCGCTCGACATCGTAGTTTTATACATACGCTTACGGCAATGAACTGCATTGATCACAGCAACAGCACAACTTGAAGTGGTTGTGAAGCTTTACGACGACCAGAACTATGTGCTATTGTCTAGAATGTGATGCCTCGTGGTAAATAACGTGCTTGTATCATTCATTGATCAATGCTGTCGTATGATTTCCTGCAGTTGGAATGTTACAGTGGTTTGCAATTATTAATTTTGGCGAAGATCCTTAAACAAGCACTAAACTTTTAGATCTACGTAAAGCGCGAACACTTTGAACGGTGTTTAAATAAGTTATGAAAAAATTACACACTTATTAGAAACACTGTTTAGGCACTTTAAGGGACCTGCCCTTCAAATGCGTTGCAGCGAGTTTTGACTATTATATTTTTGTCGAAACTATTTAACGCACATTATACATCCACGAAAAGAACCCGCTTCAAACTATGTCGCTTTAACAAATTCGGTACATTTATTAGAAGTATTATTTTCTGGTCCCTTAAAACTGCCATAAATAGCTTTTTCAGACTGTCTTATTTGGAAAATTAACTGAAGGATTTGAAAAACATAACCTAAGAAACAATCATGACTGTAGGCTAGAATCTATTGTAGGTACTATATATACTCAAGCCCCGTCTATTCGTCCACTGTCTGTTGTTCCACTGAGTAGCAGCTAGTTGACAAATAGTTGGGGCTTGAGTATGCATATACAATGGATTCTAGCATACAGGTCACCGACTTCGCGGAATCTTCCAGTCCCTAGCGGTAATGCTTTACGTAAGTCGGTTAGTGACACTCGTGCTGCTTCAGCTTCGCACACAAACGCAGCCTATCTAGAGAGGCCCCTTAATTATTCAAACTGCTGTTTCTGGGAAGATTTCAACGAGATTTGAGGGAGATAAAAGCATTCGTAAGGATTTCACATCATATTTCTTATGTTTGAAGTTTCATAGGAAATAAAATCGGCGAAACGCAGCACGCTGTTTGAGTTGCTTTCGCATAACGGCGATATTGCATACTCCGGTCAGCAATACTCTTAGTGCTCCATCAATTTTGTGCATCACACACAAATGCAGCCTACGTAGCTATCCTAACGGACGTACAGAGATTTAAAATCGGCTTTGAAATATTAGCATGTAAAAATAACAGGAAGTATAAGAGATTCCAGTGACAATTTAAATCGTGTTATTAGATAGGCTACTATAGGCCTAACTCTTTTAAATTGTTGGTTAAACTGTTCCACTTTTCGCATGAAACATTAACTTGTTCACAATATTTTTGAAGCGACTTAGAATTCTTTACAAAATGAAGGCAAAAATATCCTTTTTCTCTGAAATTGAACCATTAATCGGTTATTCTTATTCGAGAAAGAATTGTTAGTTCTCATATTGCGAAGGAGCGGCGTAGCTCCGTAAAGGCATTCAAAACAACTGCCATCTACACCACCTACGTTCTGAGGAAACACGCGAGGATGTGATCGATGCATGCGGCAGTTAATCGACTAGGCTATATAGGGATGTAACGAATCGATGATCGTGACGAAGCTGAATGCTAAAGCACGACGCCACAGACAACTCGACCTGATTCAATGTTTGACCAGGAAGTGCTGTAAATTAGCTTCGCAGGCTGTTGGGTCGTGCTGTTGGTGTTTTCATGTAAACTATGGTCGATAAGAGTGCACCCTTACTACGCAGGGAGTGTGTACGTTCGCAGCGAACCATGGATACGTGTTAAGTTCTGTGAATGTCTCCTCCAAGAAAACAATGTGGGGTGACGTTCTTCACGGACGAGGATATTTCGCCAGGGATGAACCCTGCAACAGGAGGCACTACAACACTTTGTTGCTTGCTTAACTCTGTCACACGCAACCACAGTGTCAACAGTTTTGCTGGTATTGTGTACAACAACTTGTTTGGACTATATTTGCTACCCAACAACCTGTATAGGTCGTTCGCGATGAAAGGCCTTTGAAAAATATCACTAGTCGTTACTGCGTATAATTCAGTATAGTTGCCTCACTATTTGTATGGTTGGCAACGAAATTACGCAATGTAGTTTCGTGTATTTTCCTCGTTAAATTCAAAAATACTGAACCAAAATAGACGTAACTGTATTTCGTATAGTTAATAAACAACTATTCATCGAGCCGTATCGATTCATACTGACTGCACAGTTTGTGTTACACGTGCAAACACTGAGCGACTTGTCCAGAGGGGTTAGACATGTCCCGTCGTTAGCCGTTATGCGCGGAAAGATACGAATTGGTTGAAAATAGAACATTAGCAGGGCTTTGAGTGCTAACTTAATGCCGAATCGCCTTTATCTTTCGTTTGTACTAGAATTGTTGGATGAATGCACGTGTAACATTCGCCGCACCATGTGGTTTCAGCTTGATCGGGTATTAGGGAAATTTGCAACTACCGTACTAAATCATGGTTTTACATTTGCAACTCGTTAAATTGGCCAGCCATATCTTTAAATTCGACGTAGCTGGATTTAATATTGTAGAATCATGTGAAATTCCTTGTTCTAATACGCCTCGTCACAACATGAGGTATTGAACAGCGCAGGAATGAAGGGGCTAGGGAAACGAGAGAATTTCGAGAAAACACGCTGATCAGTGGCATCGTCCAGCACGATTCCCACATGCGAAAATCTGGGGCGACCCCATCGGGAATAGAACCGAAGTTGATGGACAGTAATTAGAATAGTTGTAAATAATTCTTCCTGCTACTTATAAAATCTTGCTATATAGCATGCCATACATTTCCATTTACGTTCTTGTTCTTAATGCTTGTCCTCGCACATTTATCAAGGCAACATGGTTTGGGTGATGCATGTATTGCGTATCATTGTTGAGCTAAACATCATCCCAATTTTGACATTTTCTCAAAACTTAAGGGGAGAGCATTTTTACCTCGGGAAAATTACTTTCCCTTCAAAATGTAGGTTGGCCTACGTAGCATAGTCGGTTAATAATCGCCCGTCTACGGTACGAGATGTCCTGGGTTCGAATCCCGGCTCGAGTATGGTTGTTACGTTGTCCCTTAATCTCGCTTCATCCTCATCAGCTCTTAAAAATTCTTTGTTAAAGAGCCGTAAAACCTTTTTACCTCACCTCAAAAATCTAATAACCCCCTAGTGTCAAAGAATTACCAACAAAATTGTGACTACATGGATTCGCGCCATGAACATTTTGACCAACCACATTTCAACATATATATTAGGTATTAAAAATAACAAAGATGATTAAGAAATTGTCACTAGGGCGGGCGGAGTCAAAATCTTTTGGGAAGTTTTGGAGTATCTAATCTCCATAGCTATAGGTTTCTGAAGCGGACACTGCCGGACATTTCACATTAGTTCTGTTGCTTTATAATTTATTACTTTATTTCGTAAGAGTTCGATGTAGGGCTGAACTCTGTTTACAAGTTAATTATATGGCCGTAATTTTTTTTTTTTTTAACAAAAAGAAGAAACTATTCGGTTCTATTGTTTTTTTTATCGTCTTATTTTTCACTAGCTGTCCCAGCATGCATTGCGATGTCAATTTTTTTTTTCTTTATGACCCTCCACCGCAATTCTCTCTCGCTTTCCCCCTCCTTAGCCATACACATTTTTGTTTTGATTTATCTTAAATCTCCGGTTTCGGCCATTCTGATTTCGGTTTTCCGTGGTTTCCCGAAATAGATCCAGGCAAATACTGGCTTGGTTTCTTAACAATGACCATGGCCAACTCCTCTCTGCTTGTCATTGTAGCAAGTTGTCACACTGTCTCTCATCATCTCGCTGTCGACGAGACGTCCACTTTCATTACCTTCATTTATCTGTAAAGACACGATATTGTTAGCAGTGATGTACCTCTTTAAAAAAAAAAAATTAATACTTGAATAGTTACTGTAGGCGGTTCGGTATAAAGTGACCACTCAAAAAAGCCCTGCTAATGTTCTATTTTTCAGCCAAGTAGTATCTTTCCGCGCGTAATGGTTAACAAAGGGACTTGTCCAACCTCTATGGACACGTCACTCGATGTATGCGCGTGTAAGATAAATTGTGCAGTCAGCATGAATCTATAAAGTTTAATAAAATAACTTTATTAATTATGTAAAATTAATTTATGTCGATTTCGGTTGATTTTATTTCTGTACTATTGAGTTTAAATAGGAAAACACGTGAAACTATACTGCGTAATTTCGCTGCCAACCATACAGGCAGTAAGCCAACTAAGTTAATGTTGAATTATATACAGTAACGGCTAGTGTCGTTTTTCAACGGTTAAATTTTTAGTGATCACTTTATCCCGAATGACTTACATATGATATTTGATTCAATAGTTTTAATTTACGTTGCTGAAGTTACACATTACAGTTATAAAGATGTTTGAAACCTATATAGCTTTTTTGTCCGAAATCTTCCCGGGCGCACACACAACTCATCGGTTGAATGGTATAGGAGCACGTACGAGACACACGTGCAGATATTTATTTTAATATCTCTGTTATTGTCATGAAAACATTTTATATTACTCTTCGAGCTTTGTTAAACTAAACACAACTACTATGCGTATCCGTTATTGAGCTGTATTAATTTTGCCGTTCGGCGTCAGGGAATTTTACATTCCAACTAGGTAACCATCTTGTGGCGGTATGTGGCATCACGTGTTAGAGTTTACATTTTTCGTTCTTTTTCTTTTAATATATGCATCAGGTATTACTATAAGCGTGATATTTTGAATGTTAAGATATGTCAAGAATACAGGAAATAGTAACATTGACTTTCGCATAGTTTCCCCCTCGTGTTGTTTTCCTCCTGAAGATAAGCCGGCAGGCAAAAAATTTTCCTTAAAATACAGTGGCATTAAAATGATTTAAAGGCAGTTTCAAAGAATCTGGCAAATGGTTACGAATTATAGGAATTTTAATAAATTATTTCTACCATATTAATTTTTATTACCAAATACGTCATTTCACAACTGGGAAAATACAGGTAATATACTATACAGTATTTTTTAAACTACATTATTATGACAAAATTGTTAATATTTCATTCATGCGAAGTACTTTTGAGCTAGGGGCCCAAGCACGTTTGTGTAATTTGCTTTCTGTCATTTTTGTTATTTCTTTCTCCGTTTCTTCTTGACTGACGCTGGTTACGTAACCTTGACTGTCCCCCTACCCAATTTTTCAATTATTTTTTAAAATTACTTCTTCTACCTGCCACTAAAGTTTGTTACCTGGCCAGTGTAGAACAAGTCCAGTACAGAACCACAAGTCATGTATAATCATTCGTCACTTGCCAAACGGCGATAATACATTTCCGTCCTTCATACATTTTAAATAGCAGAAGGTCTCATATGACTCAGTCAAGAATTTTTAAGTCTTCATACAATGAATTTTTTTCCTATTAACGACTGCTTTGCGCGTATACATAATTCAACGTGGCAGACCCAGAAATAGTTAATGTAACACTGTGTATACCGTAAAACGGGGTGAATATGATGAAAGTTTGAAATAAATTTCTCGCTCACAACTGTATTTTTTAAAGTTACGTTCCAGTAAGACTTATTCTAAACAGTATTAGCCTAATGTACCTGTCAAGAAAATGAAAGTTTCTGAAGCTGATTCTGAGCTAATAACTTTGTTAAAAAATTTTGTTGAGCCTATTCACTACAGTGTTCCTATTCACTCCATTTTACGATACTTTGTTTCGCATAACGTCAATAAATTGAAGAGATTTGGCCAGTTCTTAACATCTAGGTATCTAGGTCTTTGGCGCTGGTGAGGGATGACGTGTGAGTATAAAGCGGCCCCGGAATGGAACAGGAGATCCCCGAGAAAACCCACCTACCAGCGGCATCGTCCGGCACAATTCCCACGTGCGAACATCCGGGGCCGACATCGCCGGGAATCGAACCCGGATCGCCTTAATGGGAGGCGAATAGTCTGACCATTCGGCCACCGTGGCTTCTTGAACGTCAGTAAAAATTGACTGTTCTAAAGACAACGTTTTAGTGCTGTAAATTTTTAATGCATTGTCAGTCAACTTTTTTAGTTTTAAAATTAACCTGCGCTGTCCATTCCACCGTAGTCACGTAAATTTTGTCTTGGAATGTGCCACATGACACAATAAGAATAATAATCGCCCATAAGTGGGTGTCAATATTCCTTGAAGTTATACGAAACAAGTATGGGCGTGCATATTTTAAAATTGAAGTTGATGTTACGTCTCTTTGACTGTGAGGTGATTTGAGACGATTACCACATCGTTACACAAGGACAGAGGCTGTGAGTAGAATCGGTAGTGGTTTTTGTTAAGACACCATGTTAGAACTCTCCCGAAGCGATTGCGGGAAACCGTGGAAAACATGACTCAGGATGGCCGGAGCCGAGAATAGGACTCAGACCACCTGAATGCGAGTTAATTGCGTTATCGCCGCGCCACCGCGCTCGGCAAAGGCCTGTGCAGATGGAACAGTTTAGTTCTGACATAACAAAACTGGCGTGTGTTTGTTATACATGGCATGCATTGATAGCTCGTGGTCGAGTCTGGAAAACATTCCTCTTGGGAGGCGAAGCTATGAAGTTTATTAACACGACTATACCTCCTCACCTCCCCCCCCCTTTCATCTGCCCGCTCGTAACACTCATCAAACACCCATGTTTCTTCCGCTGAACGGCGCGCTATTTCTAGCTCTGACGTCATAGAGGCGGGTACATATTTGTTCGTAGACTCAACGTCACTGGTCCTCGGTACACATGCATAACACATACGATAGAGTTACGATTGTCTGGCGCCTACCCAGTCCGCTGAGTGGTGTGTGGAAGTTCGGAAGATACAAGTTTATTCGAAAACAAACTGATCAACGTGCATGAGTAAATCTGCTTATACATAGTATTCAAATAAAGTTAGTAAAGTTACCCGCATGTATACTTATCTCAGGTTGTCTGCTGATTTTTTTCTCGTTACTAAAAATAGTGAAAATTGAAGTTTATGTGGCCCTTTTACAAGTATGAACAACTTGGGGGGGGGGGGGATGAATATTAGAAAAGAAGTGCAAACAGCATAACGCCTCAAGTGGTATGGTGGACAGCAAATTTTAATTTACAGTATTTTTCCACCTTAAAAACATTTTTGAAAGAGTAACAATATTTATTGACATTTCAAGTTCTAAATGTTAGTATAATACACATTTTTACATTGCTTGATAATACAATACTTAAATTTTATCTAACATTTGCTGGAATATGATAAATACTGTGTTATTTCTTATCTTACGGAAATTTCAGATAATATGGAAGTAATTTATCATCAAACTCTGTGAAATGGTGTAGTAGACTTAACATTTAGGGAAAGAAATGTCAAAAATGTTGATACACCTTCAAGGACGCTTGTAGGTGGGAAAATATAGTAAATTAAGGCGGCCTTACATTGTTCCCTTTAATAGAGAGGTCTTGATCTGATCGCTGGCAGTGTGACATAAGGTAAGTATGGATCAGCAGCGGGATGACAGCGCGGGAAAAATGTGCTGGCCAACGGCGATGTTCGTCACGTTTCCCACACGCGAAAATCGGGTGCGAATCCTCCAGGAATTGAACCCTGATAGTCGTGGTGGAAAACAAGTTTTCTGACCTTTACCGTACACCACCACAGCTCCTACAGTTTGTACACTGGGCAACAGACATGAGAGGGAGGTGTCAGCAAAACACAATACTGTGGTTCAGCAGCGGAACATGGAATGGAAGTTGCGAAGTTGTCGATGCGGGAATGAAGAGTTTGTTGACGCTGTTTGAGGCATGTAAGTGTGAAAGTAAATCAGTCGAAAATGTCGCACACCTCATCGCCTTTTAAGCGCGAAGGACCATGGGCATCGCAATTTCATATATTTGGGGGGGGGGGGACTGAAATTTATTTAATTGTTGAGGAAC
>PNEQ01067346.1:0-28734 GCA_003012365.1 Medauroidea extradentata | reverse complement strand
CATGTTGGAGCCCTATACACACCACAAAATAATGAATTTAAATGCCAGGAGAAACCTGAATGTTAAACTTACAAGCTACAGTAGCAGTAAGAATGCTCGACACATGTAAACAAAATAAAAAGTTAATAATAAAAAGAAACTTGCATTCGCTGTCATAGAATCTCACCTAACCACCTTAGTATATTCAAACAAAATATATTTTCGAAACCTACCACAAATCTGAGTAAAAAAATTCATCGAATTTGATCAGATACACATTTATTAAGATTTTCTTTAAAGTTTGTCAATCTCTACTACATTTGTCGTTGGCAAAGTACAGAAACTGCCTGCAATGAAAGACTGACGTAATGTAGGAAACCATACAAAATTGTAAAAATATTTTCTTGCAGATATTTCAACTGAAAAATGTACAATTTTACACATTCAAATTATTTATAAAATCTTCTGTAATTAGGTTCAATACAACATAAACTTCACAAAACATAGCCTCCATTTATTTAAAAAAATTATATTAAGCTACGTACCTACATATCTTTAACAATAACAATAATAACACACACAAAAAAAGAAAAAAAAATAATTTTTTGTTGGGCGTAATCTTTTAAGAATAATATATTCCATTCTCAGTAAAGTGGTGAGGACTTGAGATACCGCTCATTTCGTCACTCTACACTTAGTAAGTAAGACATTACAACAATATTACTTAACTAATTCTCCACTAGTTTTACTTGAAACAAATAACCGAGCATTCGTGTGTGAAATTTTACACAAAGTTTTAATTCAAAAGTGCTAATTTTATCACGAATGGACTATGTACACCAATATGAGCAGTAAATAAGTTTTAGTTGTAGTTTTAAGTTATTACAGCACAGGCTTTGTGAACGAGGTTATTGACAAATTAAAATGTATAAGTAATCATAGAATTGGTATGTTTCATACTACTACGAAACTCAATATACATGCTGTTCTTCAGATTGTCAAATGCTTTCGGAGATATTCCTTATCAAAAATGAAGTAAAGGCTAGGTACACTATGAAAATTTTGTCTATAGCGCAATTTGTAAGGGAGACATTCATCCATAAAAATTAATTTTGAAATTGTATTTTGGCAAATTTTTGGAAACAACGTACTGTTAACATTCAATTCTGAGCACTATGATACGTGTTGTAGAGATCTTTGACCAAATCCAGAATCTGTTTTAAAACTCCCGTATTGAAAATAACAGGGGTGGTCGCTCTCTTATTAACTAGAAATTTAGTGGCGTTGGGTTCTGAGCAGTACATCCTAAGCAACATAAAAGGTCTTATTTATACAAGTCACTAGAATATACAACTGGCTATAAAACGCATTCTAGAGTCTCTGTGCCAACAATACAATACCTGGCATGTAGGCAAAAACTGCTACACGCGCAATGTATGTAATGAATGAGTTCTGTGCGAACACAGCATGCTTATAAATGCATTTTGCACTTTGAAAAACACATCCCGTGCTACAGTTCTTTAGAACCATGTCACATATTTCAACCTGGTAAACCTCAAGAAACTTTCTTTCAAGCAACTCCATACACTGGCATGCCCATCACACACCATCATTGGTATGTTTCATGTGTGAATTTCTTTAACAAGCCAAAGAAATTCGTGTACTAACGATGCTATTGCAGGATCTGATTATTTTAAACATTTAATTATTGTAAATGGGGAATTCTAACGATTTTCAAAAAGAGGGCATTTTATGTTTCTTGGTATATATTGCTCAGAAAATTAACTTGAAATGTTTGCCATATAAGTTCCACTCAATGAAAGGGTGTTATTTTCATGAATGAGAGAGAGTTCTAAAGAGCGGCTTCTTGACGGGTTGAAGATCTCAGTAACACTAAACATTGTGCACAGAATTGAAATTTAACTCCTCGTCGTTTCCAATATTTTGCCAAAATGCCCCTTTAATTAAACTTCCAAGTGTGAATTTCTGTCTTATGAATTGCAGTAGACAAAATTTTCATTGTGAAACTATATATCATTTGTTGTAAAGGATCACGTTCTAAAGTTTGTAATATAAGTTACAAAGCAATCTGCATATACCGGAGGAGACGAAAATAAAATACGTATTATTAGGGGGGGGGGTACGCGTCCCCCCTCCATCTCCTATGGTTGCGACGCCCATGCAAGACTAATCTGGCGTGCAGTGTTTTCGTATATTTTTTTCATGGGACGTCAAACAATGAACCTATTACTTTATTTCTGGAGAGAAAATGGCAAAGTTCAATACATGTTTACACAGTCTTGTTTTACAGTTACAGTTGATATTTTCTTGGCTACAGCAATGATGAAAATTCATTTTTAGTACTTACGATGAACTTGTAAAACATGAAATAGATCGCAGGCTTTCGCGGCCGTTGTCTGCATTTTCTTGGCTTGTGGGTGTGAGTCCATTTGGTCTCCGACTCCGACTACCTGATGATGGCAGCTGCAACGACTGCCGAAACGTCGCAAGACAATCCTCAGATGCGGCTCACACCTACAAGCCAAGAAAATTGGAAAACATGATTTAAATCATAGGGAAACTGTTTGAAGTGTGTCTTCTTTTCGTAGACAAACGCATTGGAAACATTTTTAATAGTTATACCAGGAAAAATACTTGCCGCACCTCGCTACAAAGCGGCTCACGCGTCCACAATGCTTATCTACGGAAAGAAAACACACTTCTGATAAATGTGACAAGACACCACGTACATAGAAAGCATTATCTTAAAGCCTTCAAACTTGGCTAATATCAGCTCTTTAAAGCGTTTGTTCCGCAAGGTATATGTAACGAACTCATTAAATATTGAGGTCTACGTGTACATTGGACTTTGCTGTAGTGGGGGGTTTAATAAAACCATAGGATCGTCGCTTGTAAGTTCAACTCTAAAAACGTTATGGCGGAAACACTTCGCGCGCACACGACTTTTAGGCGTAGAGGCGATTTCGCCATACATGTGCCGGCCGGGGTCAGTCGTAGGCTATCACCCCTCAATTTTAACCTTACACACATGCACACACGCGCGCGTGCACACACACAGAGAAACACAGACAGATACACGTACAGACACACACACAGACATACACACATCAGGATTTTAACTGCATTTTAATAAACAGAATTTTCGAAAAATTTAAGTTTTCTGATGTACAAGTGACGTTTGTGTTCTTTCCGTTTTCACCTCCTTGTTTAACTTATGTACGTTGTTTTATTTACCTCTCGTAAACTTTAACGCACGAGGTTACGTATTTGTAAATAAATTAACTAATACCGCTCTCTCGTTCTGGCCAATTTGTTTATATCAGTATGGGGCCGCTGATAGCGCAGCGGTTACAGAAATCGCCTCCCACCCAAGAGTTCTGAGTTCAATTACCGACGAGGTCAGACCCCCAGATATTCACATGTGGGAATTGTGTCAGACGATGCCGCTGGTTGGTGAATTTCCTGGGGATCTCTCGTATCCCACGCTCCTTTATTCCAGCGCTGCTACCAACTCGCATCATGTCACCCTTCGCCAGCGCTAAATATGTAGATGTTAAGTGCTGACCAAAATCTCTCCACTTCAATTCACTGACGTTATACGAACCTATGTATATAAACAGTCTTACATGTAGTTCTGGGTCTTTTCGGCAGCAGTTTTTCTAGCACGTTTAATTATGTCTGTACAAAACAGTCGTGGTTAGAAATAAGCATCATTGCCTGAAGACTTAAAATTCTCGCCTTAGACATGTGAGACTTTCAGCTATTTAAGGCGGCTGCCTACCCCACGCTTCAAATGCGTTGCAGTGTGTTCGTAAACAGGTATTTTCTACGAAAATATTCCACGTGGACCCATTGTGCCAACGTATGAAAATAAAATAAACTTCAGACAAGGTTGGAACCTCATTGTTACGATACCACGCTCTTTAAAAACACAGTTTCTAAGCCCTCCGACATGGCTAAAAACGGCCTTTTCAGAGTTCCGTACTTCAAAATGTACTAATAGGATGTATGTGAAACTCATATTGCGACCTGCACTGAACTTAGTTGCAGACTTTCCACTAATTAAATTATATGGTCACCGCTTAGTGTTCTACAGTAAAATCCGTTCGGCTGGAAGCTTGCACGCTAGTTCAACTCTTGGATTGTTGAGGTAACGCGGCATTTGATGCGCGCTTCAATGTCGCCCTTACAGCTCCGTCGCTTTTTAGCTTCTCACGCGCGGGTAGGCGGCGCCCTTAAAAAGTAATCACAAAAATAAGACTTGTGGACAAACGCCAATCTAGAGCCACGAATTTGTAGCGAAAATATTTCTGTACCATTTTGTTTCAATGACTATGCACATCGGTAAACTGCTTGGTGGTTGCTTGCAGATGTTCAGAAACTTCTTTCATTTAACTGTAGCTATCAATCGGAAGGTTATTATGACACAACACGTATGGTCCATGAAACTGCAATAAGGCGTAGCCCACAATGCTGGAGTTTAACTAAGAAAGTTTTTTAAAAACCTATTTGGTGTTAGAACATGTTGATTAACATAAAAATAAATGACCATGAATAATTCTTGGGGGAATACGAAATTTTGTTGGAGGTGTATGCATAATCCTTATGCTCTAACGTTCATTTAAGGTAAACTGAGGGTTATAAAATGTTGCAGTTTCATAGACGGTATGTGATTTGCTAGTAAAGTCACTTAACAAGTGAGAATGTCAATATCCAACCACTTACTATGAAGCATAGCTGCAGGTGTGCTTATAAGTATAAATAAAACTCCGTGTTATGTAACGACTAAACCGAATACAAAAACAGAATCCCAGAGAAATCCAGCCAATTGAAATGACGAGAAACAAACTTAAAGTTACCATTTCTTTTAATTCAGACCAACCAGCAAAACAAACTGAAATAAAGTAGACAAAAAAGACAAAAAGATCCAATAAGAAAGATCGACAGAATTTCACGAGTAATACAGTCGGCAGCACACAGAAAACCAGGCGACAAAACTCGTTCCCAATAAATGAATAAAATATCAACAACAGAAAATACACAAACGACTCGTAGATAACTCAAGTTTATCCATTGGAAATAACTACGCTTCAGGAATTTATATATACTTTACAACTTCAATTTACTCATCATAATTTTTTTACAACCATGCCATCCGGCTAAGTGTATAATTTAAATTCAGTTTGCATTTAACTTGTTGACACCACATAGCAGTGCAAGACGCATTTCGAAAAAAAAAAAAAAAAAAAAAAAAAAAAAAAAAAAAAAAAAAAAAAAAAAAAAAAAAAAAAAAAAAAAAAAAAAAAAAAAAAAAAGTTTTTCCCCTGGAAAATATTAAATGCCTCAGAACATTATTAGTGAATGGCTAGTAAGAATCAGTAAAAAAAAAAAAATACCCATTACACATTTCCCTATGCTAACTGTTGTACCCAAACTTTTAATTTTGTTCAAATATAGTCACATACAGTAACATGGAACGCTATTTGCGGTTGGATTGCTGTTCATGGAAGGAGTGGTGAAGGAGAGAGTGAGAATGATGGGGGGGGGGGGGGGGGGGGGGGGGGGGGGGGGGGGGGGGGGGGGGGGGGGGGGGGGCGGAGGAAGAGGGGAATAGGACGGTGGAGGGGGAAAAGTATATGCCGACATTTAGATCTTCAACGTCAGTGAGGGTTGACATGATGTGAATGTGGAGCAGCGCTGGGATGGGAGGGCGGGAGAAGCGAAAGATCCCCGAGAAAACCCGCCAACTAGTGGCAGCGTCCGTCACGACTCCCACATGCAATAATCAGGGGTCCGACCCCGCTGGGGATCAAACCCGGATCGCTTTGGTGAGAGACGAGTGCTCTAGCCACAATGCCAACTGCGACCCCAGGGAGAGAAGGGAACAGGATAAACATAGGGGAAAGGAAGTTAGGTAGGTATATACTTAGGTGGCCGTGGACAACTAGGTGTTAGAGACGGAAACAATTGAGTAGTCCAGTTCAAAACTCGTCTTGTCCACTTTCACTACAACTGAGCAAATCGTGAAAAACTTATTTGCGAGACCATTTTTTGTGGTATGGCAACGGTCGTAGAAGAACAGGTCTGGACACTCGCCATATCCAACAATGCATTTTGCTTGACCCCCTTGTTGTTTGGCTGTAGTACGTCAAGTTTAGGAGAATGTCGTACTTTTTGGCGCTGGTTTCCGGGCGGTCGGACTCAAACTCCGTCCACTTTTTTCCATTGTTAAATTTATAAAGTAAATAAAGATTGCTGGAGACTTTTCTTAAATTTGTGAACGATGGAAGTACTTCATAAATTAAAATAATGTATACGTTTCAATAAATAGTTTATCTTAGTGGGGAGGAAGTGGGCGGAGTTCGAGCAGACCGCCCTAACAGCAGCGCCAAAAACCTATAGCATTGTCGTGAACTTAGTGAACTACAGCCAAACAACAAGGGGTTCAAATATCCAGGCGAGTGTCCAGACCTGTTCTTCTGCGACCGTGGGTATGGCCCAAAAAGTTTTTCAAAGTGTATCTGTTATTCAATAAGGCGAGTTTTGGGAACTATCATCACGTCAACTTCAGCGCACGTTTAAAAGCTACACTAAACTGTTCAGAACTCATTTCTCCTTGGTGATGGACAAAACGAGATTTGGAACATGACTTCTCAATTGTAGTGTGGTAATTATAAATGACGTAATTGCCAAAAAATGTTTTCCAGTAAAAGGTAAAAAACAGCGATGCAAGAGTATGCATATATGTGTGACATGCAAGCTTTCAACGATTATAAAAACTATTAAGATATTTATTGGAAGTTAGCTCTTATAGAAAAACATAGGCACCGCCACATAGTTAATTTTGATGTAACTAACTAAATTCAGTGTCTGTGTCACTTAGATCATTTAGAATTTACACTCTACAATTGTTCGGGCAGACGCCATTGCCGCTGGTTAGAGACAATCCTGGTATTCGCTAGAACGATTTTGGGAAAACAATGCGTAAGGGAAATCAGTATGGCCGGAGCCGGGAATTGAACGTGTTCCTCCCGAATGCGAGTCCAACGTGTAACCTGTGAGCCTCCTCGCTAGTTCGGGAATAGAGAGTGAGAGAGAGAGGAAAATAGGACAAGAGAGAGATGGGAAGATGAACAGAGCGTGGAAAAGACAGAGGTGGAATTCCGGCATTTTAAAAATCGATGGCCCAGTTCAAAAGGTGTACAACTAAAAATTTCCAATTCTGAGTAAAATGCATACAGAAATATTTCCATTTCACCGAAAAGTCTGTCAGTTGACATATTTAGTTGATGCTAATTCGAAGCAAAAGTACAGAGGTAACTGTTTAAGTTGCTTAAAATGTTTATAGTCTGCCATTGTTGAAATCATCGCATTTTAAATTAAAAGAAATGCAATTTCTAGTTCTTAACTGGCGATCAGAATAAAGTGCCATGTTGTTAAAACAAGCGAATGCACGTATTGTTTTTATATTCAACTGGGTAGAGTGCTCTTCTTTCTATGTGTAGGTGAGCCAAATTAAAAAAAAATTCAATTTTTTTAGTTGATTTCCGTTTTGAACTGAGCCATCGAAGTTATACATAAAAATATTGGGTGTTTATTCATGCTCTATTGAACTTTCCACACGTTAGTAATTTTACCCTTAAGTCACACCAAGTGCTGGAGATAGCAAGCGTTTCCGCGCAAATCTCATAGAGACTACTAGATCACGTGCATATCGGTAATCGATTGCGTGCTGTGACGTTAGCGATGTCGCTGGGCCTGAAGTCGATGAGAACGCCGAGTCACCGTGACCTTGGCAGTTCCGAGCCTTCAGAGTAGGCGGGGCTAACTCCATCCACGTCTGCGGCGTGAGGCTGTTCCACGTAAGTCTGTGGACTCTGTTGTCCCCTCCTCCTATTGGCTGTCCACAACCGTATTAAAAGAGAATCCTCTGCGCTGTTTGCATGCATCTGACGTTTCTCAGGCCTTCACGAGCATACGGATACGCGCCGGACGGTAAGTTGATACGTTTGGATACGAACTGTTAAAAAATTACTAGGAATACTTCCCTTAATACCGTACAACTATGCAAGCAAATGAAATAGCAATACGGTGAGATAAATAAATAAATAAAGTTTTTATTGTTACGTGTCCGCGAGTATGTAAATTGTTCATAGTAATTATTATAAAAGTGAGATAAACACGTATGTTACACGATAGTTAGAGGATGGATGGGTTGGCAATGATGTCGTAGAAATAGTTCTTCTGTTTATTATGAACAGAGGCTTAAGTATTGAAAATCATTTAATGGAATATATACATAACGTGTTCATTGTCAAGAAATGAAATAAAATTGCCTATTTACATTTAGCATATATTGCAATATTTAAGTGGTGACGTAGTTAGTGGCGGCGGATAAACAATGTACGTCGGCTTGCAGTGTAGCCGTCAACCCGACAATGCTGATGTTTGGCGGAAGGATACATAGTTGGTGTGAAACCAGATCCGAGATAAAAACAGGGCTTCCAGAAAGTATCAAGTTACCGTACGGCGGGTATACACAGGTATTCGTACTTGCTGGGAGAGCAGAGATGTTTTGGGGTGTTGGACGTACCAGGATCCTGGTACACGTACCAGTTATCAGGGTTTTGTACCATGTACCAGGATACTTTCATCCTGGTACGCGAAAGTACCCGGATTTCAGAATTTTGCAAATTGTATTAAAATGCATCATTAAACAGTATTTTCAGCAAAACTTTTCTACACAAAAAATATATTTTTTGGCACAACACAACTTCTGAATTGTGAGCATGAATCTGCATATAGTTATTGCAAACTGTTGCCTGTTGGGCGTTGGCAACACATACTTGTGTACATCTGTGGTAGATGTGAACCTCTGATTTTCTGTTAACTAAGAGCATTCTTTAAACTTTTCTCTTAAAATACTTAAGACTTGTTTTAGAACGTCGTCTTTTTCATACCTGTAAGCATTCGCCAATTTTTTTTACCTGTACCAGGTTTTCGTTGAAAGTACCAGCTTTTTTATGGTGTCAGTACCAGGATTTTGAAGTTACCATCTAACATCCCTCCGCGCGCGATGTTTTTCCTTAGTGTGTGGATTTAGTTGTTACAATACTGGGCGGGTCGAGCTGTTACTTTACTGTACTTTAACTTTATTGGGTGGAACTATTACATTCCGCGTGGTCGTCTGCTGGGTGTAATTTGTTCGCTGAGTCCAACAAGCGCGGTGATGTAAGGTATTGGCGGTTCGGGATGAAGTGAGCATTAAAAAAACCCTGCTAATTTTCTATTTCCAGCCAATTCGTACCTTTCCGCGCGTAATTGGTAACGGCGAGAAATATACAACCTCTCTGGACACGTCACGTGATGTTTGCGCGTCCAAGAAAAACTACGCAGTCGGTAGGAACCTATATAGTCCGATAGCAAACGTTTATTATTAATGAAGAACACAAATATGTTGAATTCAATTAATTTTATTTCATTATTATTGCATTTAAATAAGAAAATATACGGAACTATATTCGGCAATGCGCTGCCAACCGTTCAATGAGTAAGGTCACTATTGTTAATGTTAAATCATATGAAGTAACGGCTAGTGATTTTTTTCAAAGGTTACATTTTTAGTGCTCACTGTATTCCGAATGACCTATAACGAGCATCACGTCTCACTCTACCCTCTAGGCACAAGTCACTGAACTGGAGCGGAGCCTTCTCGTCGATATTTCGCCTCTTCGATATAGTCAGTAGTTGACTCTATCTTAGAGTATGTTTGCACCAACATATGATACTTCTCTTTGACAAACCTCACTTTGTAAACTGAGGTTACAAGGAAGTGTTTATGACACACGTGAAATGTCATTAGGGAAACTTATGTTTGAGTGTGTCGGAAACAATTGCAGGTGTCAAAATAAGTGACGACAAATCAGATTTTAACAGTAAGGTAAACAGTAAACAACACAGAAAACTAATAGAATATTAGAGAAATCACACTCATTTACCTATTCCAGTGGACAATTTTAGCACATAGCGAACCTATTTGCATTTACGAAATAACACACAAACGCTACTAATTTCTTAACAATCAAATTTGTTTGCTTATGCTGCAGCTACTGTCATACTATTTTTTTTTTTTTTTTTTTTTTTTAACATTTCACTTACTTTGCATTTCTAACGCAATACAATATCTTTCAACCAATAGCCACAGTACTTAGTTTCTGGCGGAAATTGAGGGTAGCCTTAGTTTAGGCGTTTACACCGTACACGAAATTTAGCTTTCGTCACGAAACTTGAATTACAAACTCACCCGAACAGAATTTTCCGATACGCAGGCTTCCGAAACTGCAGTTTCGTGCGTCGGTGTAAACAAAATGTTTATGACGTAATATTTGAAGTAAAGGTATGTTGCACCCGACTTACCGTTTTCAAAAATCTGGACCACGGTTACCATACCTAAAAAAAATGTTCGTAAATACACAAGTTTTCAACATTTTCGACTGTAAGGGACTGTATTACCACCTCCGGATAAAGTTCTGGGTAAAACATATCTAGAATGTAGTCCATAAAAGTGTGTTACGACCCTCTGATATCGCTTATCCGAGAGGCTATTCACTCAATAAGCTATCAGCAACTAGAACCTGCGGTCAGGTGCTTGTCCAGAAGTTAAACGTATAAGTGGAACAAAAGTAGCGTCATATATGTTTGTTAATCATGAAGTTGAGGTTAGGATTCATGTTCACATAATGGAAACCTACTATTGAAAGTTTTGGTGACTGCTGTAAACGTAATATAAATTATGAGGTTATTAGTAATTATGTAGATATTTCCGCTTATATTTTTTGTTATGATTTATTTTGGTTTCGAACCGATAATTAATACTGTTTTTCAATACTTCGAACTTAGTGACGGTAAAATAATTCTTGGTATAATAAAAACCTATTTAAGGATATGGAAAAATGTATCGCCATATTGCTTACAAAGAATTTGCTATTCATTAAAGTGATACAGCTACGTGTTTGTTTTATATTCGGGAATTTGTTAAAATGTTTTGTAAATATTTGTATTTTTTATGCCTATACAATTGCGCAAGTCACCCTATCAGCTTTATTTATTGTGTTGCATGCGGGAATTATAAAGGTAAATTTATCTGTGTCTATTATTATATTTGATACATATATTTTCATCAATAATTTATTTACTGATGTTGTTAAACACGAGAAACAGTGCAAATTTGTAATATTCGCAAGACCATAAACTACAACAACCCAACGAAACAAGTTTCAACTAAAAAGTATACAGACAGGTACATTATTACTACCAACTTATAAAAAAACTAACCAAGTACCGGCGAATATCTGCCGGGAGATTTCCGGTTTCTATCCAGAGATCGTAATACACAATGGCTGCTTATCAGTAGCTGATAGTCTATCCAGGCGATAGTAATCAGTCAGTTTTATCAGGAGGTGGTAATACAGGCCCTAAGAAAACAAGCTTTAAACATTAAGGGGTATGGAAAGACAAGATGTCCAGTGAACGACTGAAATTCTCAATCGTGAATAAAATCTGAATTACTATTCATAAATCGATGAGACTCTTTTTTGCTAAGTAGATATTTTACTAGCGGACGTCTGTTCGTACAGCACTGGGCGGTAGTATGCTTTGCTTACAAGTAAAAAATTAAAAACTGTTTTTAGAAAAATAAGGTTTTGAAGCCGCAAAATCTTTAAAGATGGAAAACTTGAATTTTTGTAGTTTTAAATGTGATAATATCCAGGATTCTATAACGACCGAATTTCAAAAGTACTCGTGTTTTGATTCGAAAAAAATAATTTTAACCTCTACGCGAGAGGTTTTAGGAAAATAAATTATTTTCAAATCAAAACACGAGTATGTTTGAAATTCGGTTACTGTAGAGGCGTGTATATTATCACATTAAAAATGATAAAAATTAAAGTTTTCCACTGTTATGGGTTTTGCGGTTTCAAGCCTGTATCTTTCTAAAAGTAGTTTTTAATTTTTTACTCGAAAGAAAGTCATACCATCGCCTAGTACTATATTAACAGACGTCCGCTAGTAAAATATCTACTCAGAAAAAAAGTCTCATCGAATTATAACGAGTAGTTCAGATTTTATCGACGATTTAGTTTTCCAATCGTCCGCTCGACGTCTTGTCTTTCCATACACCTTAACTGAGAACCTGAAATAGGTATACACACATGTAATCGTCACTGACTGCTATTCCTAAGCAGACGTCACTCACACACATAGTTTCGCGAAGGCTGCAGTGCGAATAAAATAACTTGCCAACAATTCAAAGTTGAGACTTCTGTGACGTCAGCAGAACAAAATCGCGGATGCGGAGCGATTTTCTAATATAAAGGGTTTATATTTTATTCGCGACGAGGACACGATGAAGCTTAAAAACTGATTTTAAATTTGTGCTTAAATGTTCGTGAAACAGGTGAGTTGGTAGCAAATTGCACTTGTTAATTTTACGAGAAATTTTGTTTGTTATATTTTGAGCAAATCATAACCTTTTTAAGCGAACGTGTATTGTGACTTTAATTACATATGTGGGAATACAAAAATATGTTAAAAATAAGCAGATAAATAGACTTTGTAAGGGCTCTTGTACACGAGGTAAATATATAGTGGCATATAATTATTTACATGAAGTATAATTTTAGTATTTGTCATGCGGCAGCCAAAGTAGTGTTACCCATAACGAGAATATTTCGCTTCGCGTTTGACGCACTATTGTAAATCTAGCATTAGGTTTCTGGGATTATTGAACAATTAGGGCCTACTTTTTTGTTTCAAATTTCAACATTTTTTGTTCTAAGATGAGATAACGTTATACGTAATTAAATGAATAACAAGGATCTAAATCCACTAACTTTTGAGCAAATGTGAGAAGCATTTTCAGACAAGACTTTTAAAAATATAATTTTATCGCTTGATCACCTTGTCTTTTAGGTAGGTAGCGTAGTGAGGTTTAACAATTGCATTATTCCACCAGACGTTGAGAAAAAAATATTTCATCTGTCGGTACACAGGTTCGAGTTTTGTAGAAGTACAGCGGTTGGTACAGTACAGTACAATATCGGTTTACTTTTTTATATCTGCTGTTTGTGCTAGATTGCTGTATGGAGCTATGTGGGCATTCTCTCTCTCTCTCTCTTTAATGCACGGTAACTGCTGTAAGCATTGCCATTGTTTCGGCGCGGCCAGTTTGCCAAAAATCCCAGAACTTCATTTAGTAGCTTTGGTCTTCAAATTTGTGCGTGTTGTACAACGTCGAAACGCGTATCGAATAATATGTGTTGTTTCATAATTTGCACTGTTCTAAAAGGTTGAAAAAATTCGAAAACAAAAACTTTGTACTTATACTGTTTTAATGCATAATTAACTACAGTAGCTTATATCACATCATAACTTAAGAATTAACGGCAAAATCGTATTGAAATATTTATGGTGCGTAACGCCAACGAAAAAAATCAGAAGTCTAAAAATTTTCTTTTTTAATTGTATAGAATTTTTTTTTCTATCCTTATGTGCGCTTCATTACCGAACTAAACATTAAAAAGTTAAGCAGTAGGGAACTTTTTATTTCTGACGTTAGATGGGAGATAATAGCGAGAAAGAATGAGCTGAATTAAGTTTTAAAAGTAACAACTCTACAATAACTTTAACCGTTCTTGTGTTTTAGCGTGAAATGTGTTGCGTATTATGTCAACGCGCTCGACCTGCAAGCCAAGACATCTGACGAGGGTTTAAGTTACGTTATCTTAACTGATTGTGAGTTTATATCAGGATAGGATAGTAAATAACACATAGTCTTCCTATAACCAGCAGAATTTTTTCGTCCCGTATCTTAAACTAACCAAGGAATGTACGTGTGTCTTGCGGCCACGTAATTTGTTGTGTCCAGTGACTGATTTCTGAGCAAAAATTTCGTTAATGTTTGTTTTCTGTTAATATTTATTTGTATTAAAAATAAAATTCACAAAAATGCACAATATAGATAGGCTACGAGGGAGAGAGCAAAATATTGTGTTGAACATATTTCAGTATTTTCACATACGTGCTATTAACTGCTATTAACGTAATTAAGGAAACTTTTAAAGTAACTAGCTGTTCCAAACGAACCTTTTACGCTCTTAGAAGGAAACAACAGCAACACGATACGTTTAACTAACCTGCTATGTTGAAACCGAAAATGAAAGGCAAACAAATTTGCCCTTAATATATACAAAGTCATTATCTATCATTTCTGTTCCTTGTGTGATAATTATTATTTTTTTGTTAATTGAAAAATGCATTAATATTAAATATTCTTAAAATAAGTTCTTTAAATTTCAATCTGAATAACAGTAAGGGCAATAATTTGGACCAATTAAATATTAAAATAAGATATATACAAATTTAAAGAAAATATAATTCGAAATTCCTGGGTGTGTTACACAGATCATATGTTAAATTTGACCAAACATGTAGCCTAATTTGATAAACAAAAAATTGCCATCAGGATATTTTGTTCTTAGAATTTTAAATACGGTTTTAATTAAAGAGGAGATGAAAATGGTCTATTATTCATTGTTTGAGACTTAATTAAGGTAAGACATATTCTGGGGAAAAATTACTCACGCAAAAATAGATTTTAGACTTCAAAAAGTGCTATGTGAGTTTTATGCAATGCTAAAGGCCTATAGTTACAAAAGCCTACTTATAAAAAAAGTCATATTAAAATTGTCTTCATTCTATTTTATTGAAATATTATGTTTTATGCATGAAAATAATATTTGCATTAAAAACTCCGAGATGAGTAATTATTACTAGAACTAAAAGTGATTTAAGAATAAGTTATCATAACACAGATATGTATCAAAGAAGTGTTGTCTTTATGGGTGTTAAGTATAATATTATCTATTATCACCAGTTTTTAAAATCATTTCACTCTAAGAAATTAAAAACTAAATTTGAGTTCTTCTGAAAAAAATGCATATTATAACGTAAATGATTTTATTTAGTTGATGAATGTCAAACTTTGAACTGTATGTTAATTTAAATCTTAAATGTACTATCCCATTACATTGTAATATTAATGTACTTTAATACATGCATGGCGAATTGTGATGTGTGTGAGAAAGTATAGCGCCAGGTATATTTCCCTTCTATAAGACAAATCCTAAATATGTTCAAGTATAATTATTGTTACATTGTGTATGTACTTAATTGTGGTCAACCTTATGCATTGCATTTATTAATCAATCAATCAAAAAGCCTTATCTAGAGCACAAAAGAAAAAGAAAGTGTCATCCAGTTTGTTTGCTGGGATTTTACTATCTTGTGTTTCTTTTTCAAGACTAAAAGTTACCTGGTTTCAGCTAATTAATTAACTGACGTATATTTCGTTAAGTATATAATTAGCTTCAACTTTGTTTTTATCCTAAGAACAATATATCCATAGTAAATCGAATTAAAACAATATTGAAAACAAATTTCTGTTATCTGCTCTCATTTAGGCTTAAAAATTAGGTGTTGCAAAGTAGCGGAAATGAGGGATCGTACCTTAAGTTTATATCGCAGTCAAACGTTTATATTCTTTTGTTTCAGAAAATTCCTCCCACTACAAACATAATTTTATTAAAGGTTAATAATGACCAAAACAGCTACATATTCCATTATTGTCTTCAGACAGGCGCTACCCCTTTGGACGAAATCTAACGTTTTATCGGGAGTTGCTTAATGATCAATAGGTATGTGATAATAATTATTTATTTACGAATCGCATATTATTAATATCATTTATCTAACCAATTCATATCAGTGTAGTATGCGAACTGTGTTTTTCCGAAGTTATATAAAAATGTGATTAGATAAATATTTTGAAACGTAATATTATACCATTTACAATGATATCAATTCAAAAATGTAAAATATGACATTCTAGTACTCAAAATTACGAAGTAGTGTATCTCCCGAACTTCGTAACGCAGCTGCGGTCTGGCAACAGCGCGCGCTATAAGCCGTACATTGCTATCTAAGGTTGGTTTTCGTTAGCTCTTTTGTACAAATCGAAATAAAGGAACAGTTTTTATGAACGCTCAACTGTGCTTGAATGAAATAGCTTATCAAGGCAAAACATTTTGAAATAAACAGTGTTTAGCCTTGACAAATATGCAAGCAAAAAAATATTGTTGGATTGTGCAACATGTCATTGTTTACATTGTATGATTTATTTTCTGTGTCGATTCAATACATATTCCACAAATTACCCCGAATATTCCAAATGCAGTTCTAAAAAAATCTGCATTAAACATATTACACCTTCTTGTGCAGAATTGTTGGATATGTGTGGCAAACAATTAATTTTGTAGGATACTAGTTAGAACTTTAAGTGTTTACTTTCTTGTACACCTTTGATGCTCACATTCATGTAAAAGTAAAATGCCCCTGTGTACTAGGTTTTACTGTTCGGAGCTGAGGAGAAGGCAAGGCTCAGGAATGAGGCTGGGAGAGGGGACGAGAGGAGATCTATATGGCCCCAACCATCACCCTGCCGCTCTGACTTGCCTTCTCCTCAGCTCATTACTATAGGTGTGGCCTACTATTGTTGCAATTCCACAGTATTTTGCTCATACAGGGGAAAGACCCAACAAACTTCAGTGGCTACTAAGTTAAATTGTTAATAATTAATGTAGAAATGGAACTGTTACTCGTCATCCGCAACCAAATAACTGCTAACCCGCCAGTCAATTGTTTTCATGCTGGCTTAAGCCGTTGTCACGCTTGAGCATAATATTAATTTTGATTAGTTGACTTCAGAACTGCTTAGTTCAGCGAGAAACGTTTTTTAAGTTACCGTATTTTTACGTTGACACTAGAAGGCTATGCCTATCAGGTAGTAAATAATAATCAAATGATATTAAATTAAAAATAATACTATAACACGTTATTTAAACGGATTGAAAAGTACAAAACAGTTAATTTTGCCTATAAAAATTACTTGTAAGACTAAAACTAAAAACGTGGGGAGTATGAAGTAGGTATTATTGACGCATGAATAGTTCACTTAAGTTACTAACAATTTTATTACAATGGACATAAGAACTGTTGTGTGAGTTTTCTCAATGTCATCTACTCTATACACTAGATAATATTACCTTTTGGCAGCGACCCACGTTTTACATTTTAATCTTTAAAATATTTTTGTAGGAGAAATTGTTTTTGCACTTTTCACTTCGTTTTAAAAACACGTTATTCCAAAAAAATATTATTTTATGCTTTTTAGATTTGTGTAGGCCTATACAAAATTTTGAAATCATGTGTTTCAAAAACGTATATCACGAAGTAATTTTTTTTATATGTTTGAATAATTATATTTTTCAAAATTTTTCCTCTCATATTGTGTTGTCATCGTTTTCTGAGATATGTTTCAAATTTCAGCTCATACTGAAGGTAGTTTAACGCGGTTTATTGAAATATATATTATGTTTATTATTGTATTTTATTTTTTTTGTTGAAATTTTTTCTTTCATGTTGCATTCATCCAGTTCTTAGCTATAGTGTTTAAAACCGATTTGAAAATTAGTAACGAACAGACAAGAAAGAGAAGTAATAAAACAGTATATTTAACTGTATATAAATATATTGTACATTGTTATCGACATGATAACAGACAAGAAAGCGAATTAATTAAAACGTGTTAAAAAGTTAATCTACTAGGGGTTTCTTAATAGGAAAGGTCCAATGAAAGCAACATAACAATTATGTCTTTCTTTTTCACGTTATTTACAAGCGCTATTTTGTTTCATACAGGAATCATAACACACACTATACACATCTAAAGTTTGAATTACAGCTGAGCTTCCTGTTGACAAATTTGACTGCTAAGAGAAACACATTGACTGGCAAAAAATTACTGGCAACATGTGTATACCACCACACAATAATTTACCGATTGTGATGACGTGTCTATAAATTATCTAAAGTTGCCAACATAGCAGATTATATATTCAACGAGCTTGTAGTTTTATAGGTCTAGTAGTCAATACCATATTTTGCAGGGAAAAAAAAATTTTGTGAGTGTCTTCGTACTCCAGCGTGCTTAATTAATATGCGCACAGTAGTTAGGTCCGATTTTTTTTAGAGGAATTTTTCTTCAGATATCTATTATTTTTTTGATGCAATGATTTTACGATTCAGAATATGTAATTTTACTGTCAGATTTATCCACACTCACGACTTGTGTATTATAATTCCTTTCTAACCCACCTCGCTAGTCGACGGCACTACTTCCAATTTATGATTTTTGTGTAACAAATGAAGGGGTAGTTATACTTCTGAGTCACAGTTTTAAATATTGCCTTTTTTTTATTAATATTACTAAAATCGAAAATACTGTTTGGGGTAAATACACTGTACTCTAGGTTCTGTATTTTTTCATGAGCTTGAAACATTTTTTGAGTGATGTTACACCATTCTTATTCTTCACCTCATATTATTCATCGTAAGGTTATGGTTTTGTCTCAATTAAGAGAGGGAAATCAGGCTAGGATAACAATCTCATAATGCTACTGCTAAAAGCAAATCATGTAACTAATTACATATATCTTTTTTTTTTTCGGTAGTAATTGGACCCTGGTGTGAAAAAACCTAGTTAGTACAATGTGTCTGTGCTTCTTTCTAAAAAAAAAAAAAAAGACTAAATTTTGCTGATGTGAAACATACACACATGCACGCACACACGTACTCGCACACACACACACACTCATACAAGCGTGCATGCGCTCATACACACATACACGGAGCTAAGGGCAGGACAACGACTTACCTATAGTAAGTTCCAGTTCATTGAATGCAAACTAACACCAAATTAATATTACTAGTTGGATGATGTTTAAGTAGTTAACGTATGTACATTAAAGCCAGCAGTTCAGAAGATGAAAAATTAGCGTGATTGGCTTGATTTCACGTTAAGAAAGTTTAGATTATAATCATAGTCAATTTCAACAGGAATAGATTTGAGAAAATTGGTTCTTATTTCTGAATAGTGCAAATACCCTTGCAAAGTATAAATTCATATTTTCCAAATTCCACTTTCACCTTCACCGAAAGTGTTTGCATAGTGTCTTTCTCACAAGTAATATCTACCACGGCGATCCGGGTTCGGTTCCCGGCGGGGTCGGTCCCCGAATTTTCGCATGTGGGAATCGTGCCGGACGATGCCGTTGGTCGGCGGGTTTTCTAGAGGATATCTCGTTTCTCCCACCTCTTTATTCCGGCGCTGCTTAACACTCCATTATGTCACTCCTCGCCAGCGCTGAAGACCTCGATGTTACACGCTGATCAAAATCTCTCACTCACATATAATATGTTTTTCAATTTGTTTTTATTTCACGAAGTTGACAAAAGGTAACTGTCCACTGGTCAAGCCCTTCAGGCCAACATTGTACTGTTTACAAATCACTCTGGTTGAAATTTTTTTTTTATAAATATATTTGAAGTTCATTTTCTCTCTTCGTTTTCACCAAGCTGACTCCAGTATAATCGGAAATATTACTCCAAAAGAATTAAACGAGGTCACGGAAAACTGAGTGAATGCATGTGGCTGATATAGATTTCCTTTTTTTTTTTTTAAATTCAGTACCGTTTTTCTTAAATTTGCTATAGGAAACTTGTTAAGGTAATATTTATGTACTACGCATGCAGATATACATTTTAAATCGGAATGGAATATAATATAAACAGCGTAGAGTTAATAGTTTGAACTCAGTCTATAAGAGATACAGTGTTCATCGTTCTGTGAAATGGCGCTTGCCGAAGAACGCTTGGCCTCGTGAACTAGAGCAAAGGCCACGTGCTATCCCCGTAATGTTTCCGTGCTATGATATGTAGCACACTACGTCACTAGGCGTTCGATAAAGCCTGTACATTCACCTCTTGCCTTCACAGTCTTGCCAAACACGTCGTGGCACGGGGTCTTAACAACGGCTATTGCGCTTGTCCACTCTACGTTACAGCGTTGCCAACGTCACATTAACCACGTTCGTACACACCTGTTGAAATAATCCTCCCCCCTAAAAAAAAACCCCTTGCGATATGTATTATAAATGTTTAGTCAAACTGTTGTTATTTCATGTAAATAAGTATTCTGGTATTTGTTTAATCCATATCGCTGTTTCAATATAAAATGGTTACTCATGATCCTGTAAAGTTAATTTGTAACGATAACAAATGTCGCTTTCGCAACATTCGTAACAGTACATTTACATTTTTATGTGACTACTTTTCGGTAACCCTAGCGAAGAACGAAACTATTGGAAACTGCAATCAAGAAACACAAACGTAAAAATAAAACGAACTTGAATATTTACCTAGGAATACATATAAGGAAGTAATGGATGATAGCATTTATTGATGATAATGTATCCGTTTACAAGTGTGTTTTGTGGACAACTTATTGGCACAATTTTCTTTGCTGTTATTGTGCAATGTGACAGTATTCAGTATTATTATGTTTTTTGTTCTCTGTCAGCTTTCAGTTATTTAAGCCTATGTTTAAAGTAACAAAATTTTTATTGATTTTTAAATTATTGTACGGGATTTGTGAAATATTTAAACAGTAAGTTTCGATAATATCGCATTCATTTTACAAAGCCCTGTAAACAATATTCATGCAAAACTTGTTTATATAATAAGGTCTAAGATACTAGAAAAACCATCTAAATTAATCGTTTCAACTTAAATTGTTGACTGCAAATTGCAATTATGATTATTTCTATTAAAATTTCCTATTTACATGCATATTTTGAATTTTATTGCATGGATATTTTGACAAATTAAATTTTGTTTTTACAACTAAAACAAGTTACGTTCCAAGCTAGTTGTGATTTTCCAGGCGAGCGATGGACGGTGATCTCAAATACGTGTGTATTGAACTATAAATATTTGAACATGAAAAATATACAATGACACCAGAAAATGTGCTGTTAGGTGGATGGTAAGTGGAGGGAAGACAGAGAACTTACAGCTTCTGCGACTTAGCGGGACTGACAACTCATATGAAACAAGTGACAAAAATCAATAACATATAGGCCCTATACGTTTTAAAAGAAAACGACGCAGTCAATACATAAACTAAGGTGTTCTTATTCAGCCTAGTTCTGCATTGCCCTAAATTTTGATGGACAGCCATATTAGACGGTCAGAGAGTTTGTCGGTTGGCTTCACGCCTTTCAAAACAATGCTAGCTGTAAATCGCTGTAACACATTGTTACTTCCTGAGATATAAATCACAATCAGAAATGTCCATAGCCATAGGATAATGATAGTTGTAACTGGGGCCAAAATAACACTCGTGTGTTAATTTATATACAGTTAAAAAAATTCAAAAGTTACATTAATGTAATTATACTTTTTACTAATCTGAATTTCAAAAAGAATTTAATAATTAATATTAAAGCGGGTTATTCTGCCTTTGTAATATTAGCTGTCCCACGAAATAGGCTACAAAGTTACGTCTCTGAACATGGTTCGTAAATAAACCCTGACTGATCATTTGGTAATTATGAATAGTATAAAATCTGTGTTCGTAAACTAGAAAACTAATTATAAAACCAAAATAGTGAGCAGTTATTTTGACCAATTTAGTATACCAACATGTCAATTGAAACACTTTTTTTTTTTTTAATTTTAATATACGTAGAAATTTACTTACTTGTTGGCCACCCAGTGCAAAAATCAGTGCAATACGTCATCGTGGTGTTTGGTAACATTTGTTCCAAAACATAGTGTAGCTACACTCACAACAGTTGGCAGCAGTGTGGCGTAACGAATGTGGCCTTGGGTTGCCAATCACGCTGGCAGTTGTCACACGTCAGCACAGGGAGTTTGTTCAGTTTCACAATTTAGCACTATCACGAGTCTAGCATATTAACAGCTCGTAGCCAAAGTCATATTGGTTTCAAAAACAGCAAATGCCGTTCAAGAACCACACAGTATTTCCTACTCGCATAAACCAAGAATGAATCACGATAACGCGCAAAAATGAAAGGTAAATGCGTCCCTGCGTTGTCGAAGATGCGCTCTTCGTTCTCCTCTCATCATCGGTAATATAGTAAATAATATCGAGTCGGGAGTAAACCTGAGGGCTCTTTTGTCGTGGTACTCCCGCTTCCACCGCCATTTGCATTCCGTCACATCTCCTCAGTAGTGTCTAAGGACATGATCGATCATTTCTACTGCTTTTACGGTAGTTAATGTTTAAATCCTAAACGAGAGCAGATATCGAAAAACAGTTGCACAGTTTTGTTAAAAACGGTATATACTCTGTTAACTAATTTTGTTTCAAGACAAATTTTAGTTAATTGAACAATCAACGAAATTTTCATTAATTAGCCAATTGTATTTAATATTTGTCTAGAAATAAATTAGACTACAAACATTTTTAACAAAACTTTGGAACAGTTTTTTCTTGTTATCTGCTCTCACGTAGAAATAACAAATAATTTGTCTGAAAGCAGTAGAAATAACGGTTCATGGCCTTAAAAAAATGTCATACTTCAGGGTTCAACAGAATCCTATGGGTGCCAGTCCGAAGTTTGATCTTGGTGTGTGACGTTCTGTTCTCAGGTATCCTCATCATATGTTTGTTTTAAGAAACGGAAAATAATTTGTAAATATATGAAATCCACACATGTATGTATTATTTAATTGGGTTTCGAGTGTTATTTAGAAATATGTTACAATATATTTTAATAAGTTTCCCTGTCTTAAAAATCAAACCAAATTGTTGTATTTGTTGCGCAAAGCACTGTTATTCGTAATTGTGTTCAGGAAACGTTAAAGTATTTATGAAATCATGTTTTAAAACCTTCATTCTTAACGAAAAAAATCTAGAGAAATCAAACTATTTCAAAATGCTTGTTTGCCATGATCCGAAGCATATTAATTAATTTGAGCTAGAGAAATACAGAATGGACTGAATTAATATGAATAAATAATTCATATCTGAAACGAAAAGTACATACAAATTATGTAAAGAAAGACATTTAACCCATTCCACAGGAACTAGTAGTGTTTATATTTGATCACATTGTGAAGATTCATTATCAAATGTGGCCACTATAAATGTCACTCTGACATGTCAAGTCGTCTAATTCACTTTTATCAAAGGTGATCCCACTCTTTCATGGCAACTTAAGATGACATATTGGTTACAAGGGAATGAAAATGCTGAGCAATTGTACGCTTAATCATGCCCCATGTATGTTAATCATATAATTTCTGGTGACATCGTATTCGGGGAAATGTCGGACTCGTGGAGAAAGTTTTTATCAACACTTGCTGGATGTGTATTTCCATTGTCATCCACCAGAATGACTTAATCTCCATGTAATTTACGGAATGAGCAGACAGATGGTCATAGCACCTCACGAACTTAACGCTCGCCCCTCGTTGTGCCATTAAAAAGCACGAACAGCGTCCACCGTCCAAGCATTATCTCAACCTTAGACATCACTGACCCTCCCTGGAATTCTTGCATTTCTTGAACACGCTTTACCCTAGTGCAAGATCCCTCACGTCTCCAGACCATATTGTGATGAATTTAGGGGTGAAGGCCATCCTTGTTTCGTCTCTAAACATAATAAATTGCCACCTAACACGTTCATATTCGTGGTGTGCTTGGGCCCAGCTCTCAGAAGCAGCCAGGAGGGGGACACGACGTAAGGACCTTCTCGCGTGCGGGGCCTCGCATGCCAACAATTTCTGATGGTCTGGGTAGACACTCGCAGTCGTGAAGCCGTCCACAAGTCAGCACGAAACTCTGTGACAATCGCCATCGGCTACTGTGTGGCGCTTATGATGATAGAACAGTCTTGAGCTGTTGCTGGGGAGCGAATATGGCCTGCCCTCAGGCAATCTTTGACACTGACTGTCTGCTGTTACTTCCTCCATGCCCGGACACATCACTTTGGTTGACTCCAAGACGGCTTAAAACAGCTGTCTGCTTGGATCAGAGTGAAGATGTGTGCTCAGTTAAATTACGTGATAGTTGAGGAGCAAACTTTCAAAACCAGACATGTCCATCTTATCTAGCTGTAGGAAAAAGTGAATACCCATAATATTTTATAGCACTAACTGAGAATAAACATACCCATTTCCATAATACATGTGTTTTTTTATGGAGCCTGAGTTTATACTCGTATGTAACACATCTTGTTTGTTTAGAAAGAGCATTTGACTCACTTTCGGGATTTTGGACATGTCGGGTTTTGAATGTTTGCTCCTCAGTTAGACTTGACATATTTGACATGTCCAGGCTGCGACCAAGTTGTTAATGAGCTGTATATTCTTCTGCCAAAACCACTAGTAAAAAAACAAACGGATGAGATTGGTCGCACGTAATCGTGCAAACACGACTATGTTTTAAACCCATTTATTGAACAAAATGTTGAATGGTATTGTACGAACATTCCTAGTAGAATTTAGGTTTCTTTTCTGTACTATACATCACTATGCAAACATTTTTTGATACAATTGTCTTTAGTCGTAGGTAGTCTTCTGAAGGAGCAACTGTCGTTTCTCACCGGGTTTCAGAGGTGGGTACGCCACCGTTAAATGGCAAATTATAAATAGTTAGTGTTTTTGAAATCAATCTTTGTAAAATATCACTGACAGTTACTGCATATAATTCAACATTAAAAATAGTTGCCTCACTTTTTGTTTGGTTCGCAGCGAATCACCGAATGAAGATAACGTATTTTCTTATTTAAATACAATATAACTAAATCAACATATAATTAAATTGACGTATCTGTATGATACTAATGTAATATTACAAATGTGAAAGTCTGTTTCTTGGTTTGTGTTTTCACACAGCAACGGAGCAAACAGCTCCACATATTTTTGCAGTGATGTCGTTTATGGCCTGGAGAGTGACATAGGCTATTTTTTATCCCGAAAAAAATTACACGGTTTCGGGTTAGATCTGGAGCGTAATTCTGTAACTACTTCTTAGTGATAAAATGGCAGAACAGATTTGTAAAAAAAAAAAAAAAAAAAAAAAAAAACGGTTCATGTGCGATAATAACAATTTTGCGTAATTCTATAATTTCTTCTTCATAGTACAACGGCTGAACGGAATTTGTTGCTAGACATACGACATTGTAAACTTCCTACTATAATTCTCTGAACTTTTGCTGTGTAGTATTTGTTAATAGAGTACCAATCCTTGGCACAGATGTTGCGTGCTCTGTTGACAAGTACTTCATTATTTTTTTTAAACAAGCGGGCGTCATAAACTTATTTATTAGGCTGTTTGATTCATACCGATAGTATAATTTGACTTTCTGCACGCAAACAAAGCAACATAAAGAGATGCTAGAAGCATTCGGTCATCAACTCACTTCTCCGTCTGCGATTAGCGCCACAAAGTGCGACTAAGAGGGCGTGGTCTAAGCTTTGTTACAAAGAGCGTTCCACGTTGTACTGTAAAATATGGCATAATATTACCAAACGTGGAAATATCAGAATACAGCGTCTATTAATGCGATTGTCACATTATTAAAGGTTTTAGATATTCCGTGAATTGTTACGTTTTACAACTTCAAGACTTTGTATTTGGAAAGAAGCATTATTAAGCGGAAGTACTAGACAATTTACGGTATTTCAGCTTTTGAGCCATAACATTTATTCAAATTGTATTATCAAAATTTTCTCTTAGAAAAAGCATAGGATATATTCTTGGTAAACTGCTTGACACAAATAATAATAGAATCTTCCATTAATTTGTCATGCAGAATCATCGCAAGATACTTGTAGGTTAACTTTAAAGAATTATCTTGCAATGATTCTGCATGTCAAATTAATGAAAAATTGCTTTAATATTTATGTCAAGCTGTTTACCAAGAATATATCCTATGCTTTGTCGTAGAGAAAATTTTGAAAATACAATTTGAATAAATATTATGGCTCAAAAACTGAAAATAGAGTAAAACTATCTAACACACCCCCTTAAACATTCAATGTTTATTTTCTGACTGTACCCATTTTTTAATGATTCACCATAAATTTAAATTAATTGTAAGATATGCGCCTGTGGCTAACTTAATGGCAATGTGTATGTATATGTATGTATATATATGTATAGGTATGTATGTATTTATAGGTATGTATGTATAGATATGTATGTATTTATACACATACACACACACACACACTCACACAGCGTGTTCCCGAGAGAATATTCCATGCTTTGTGAAATTATTTATTGTAAAAAAAAAACGTAGGTTCGAGGACATGTTTGGTTCGCACAAATTTAAGATAGAAATTCGCGATTGAAAGCTGACATTGGAGAACAACATTTGATAAATAACTTAAAGTAAGGGGACACGAATAATGCATTTTCGGGCGTGGTTTAATACAGCAAAATCAGATATCCGTGAGAAAAAAAATTGGTTTCGAGTACCTTTAACCTTCAGTAAATAATCCGATTAAGCTTTTTTTTTTTTGGCATAGAATATTTTACCACAAAATTTATTTTCTATTAAATTACGCAGTTTGTAGCAAGGATACTCAATGACCAAAAAATTCGCCTTGCCGCAACACTCTCAATTGAACCATTTCCGTGAAAATTGTCGTAGAGAACTTGGAGCTTTATAGAAAAAGTATTCGAAACCCTTTTCCCCCCACAGATGCAGCTCTTGTTACTATAAAAACGCAACCAAAATTTCATTAATTTCTTCTTACTTTTCGTTACTTTAAGAATTGTTGGTTTTCAATGACAGTTTTCAATCGCGAATTTCTCACTTAAGATTTACGCCAGCCAAAACTTGCATTGATAACTTTACCTAATTTATTTACGATGAAGAAAATCATAAAATTTGTAACATACTTTAATGAATATCGTAAACAAACATACATACACACATAAAAACAGGGGATGTTGTCAAAACTTATGTTACTAATTTCGGGAAGTTATTCTTTACAAAAATGAGGTATATAGTTACTAGTTACACAAATACAGTCATGTTTGCCTCTCGCATTTCGTTGAGTGTAAAATTCATCCTTCAAAAATTGAATATTAAAATTGTAATTTGGCAAAATACCGGAAACGAATTAAAGTTACATTTCAATTCTGTGCACAATGATTCATGTTATTGAGATCTTCAACCCATGAAGAAACCGCTCTTTAAAACTCTACCCTTTATGAAAATAACCGAGTGGTCATTCTCTTACTGACTAGAAATTTTGTGCCGTTGCGTTTTGCGAACATTTAATGTTGGCTATATGAGTAGTTCATCCCAAGAAACGTGAAAGGTCGTCTTGTTGCAAGTCGCAATAGAACACCATTTACAAGAAATAAATCATACAAATACTCAGACGCTGCAATACAGTGCATATGAGGTGAGCATTACAACCTGTACTAAGAGATCACAGCATCGTCGGCACCCGGATTTCTGTCGCTATTTACAAAAATTCAGCCCTAAAATACGCCAAGGATGGTATATGGTAGGCATGCATGTGTATGAAATTGCTTGAAAGTAAGTTGGTTGAGGCTTACTTGGTTTAAATACAGTAAAACCCTGTTAAGACGTTTGGGGTGGGACAGAATGAAATAATGCTTATGAACCAGGAAAACTTATTGAAAGGGTTAAATTACACATGCGCATAAAGACTAGGTGTAAAATTATTTTACTTATTAAGCAGAAAACTTCTTAAATGAGAAACTTCTTATGAGGGTTTTACTGTATGTGACATAGTTATAAAGAACTGTAGCACAGGATGAATTATTAAAATTGAAAAATGCATTTACAAGCATTTTGTGTGCTATTCCATGGCGGGTGTAGCAGGTTTTGCCTTCATGCCCGGTATTGTATTAATATCTCAGAAACATTACCGTGCATTTTACTGTAATTCTAGTGACTTATAAGAATAGAACCGTTTACGTAACGTTGCTTAGGATTTACTGCTCAGAAAGGCAACATGAAATGTTCACGGACTGAATATATGCGTAACCCTACTTCACATTTAAAATTTTTGTCGAAATGATGTCGGCAAACAATTGTTTTGAGATTTGCCAACGTTTTCCATTGCTACGATATTAAGTAGGTGTTATATTTCCATATATACGCTTTTCTTGCGAAATTGTTGGAATTTTATTTACGAACCTTGTACAGTCAATTCTGTTATCTTGGGTACTTAGGAGGCAGAATATCAAATAAGGGCAGTGGAATAGTTAAAAAGCAGATGTACAGGAACTTATGTAAAATGTTACTTCTCAGGTATTTATAATAACTTACGGTTAATGTTTGCTGTTATTCGTTGATATTGTATTTCAATAATTTGTATTGTGGATAAGGTTTTTCTAAGCAGTTGAGTGTGAACACTAACAACGTACAGGCTTTTTTTAAAAATAAATACACACTTGCAATGTTATAATTTACACGCAGCAGAATGATATAAACTGGTTGGAAATATAAATTGAGCGGAGCTGCCTTAAATGCCAATTTATTCTAAACCATCTTAACACGCATTTTTAGCCTACTTTCCTCTAGGAAAGATAGGCTTATGAGATCGCGCGTCTGTCTGTCTGTCTGTATGTCTGTAAGTCTGTATGTATGTATGGATGTCTGTATGTCCCCCCCTAATAACTTTTTATACAGTTCACGGTAAATAATGAAATTATTACAGTATATTATGCCATGACTGGTGATTACGACGCAATTTTTT
>PNEQ01067345.1:5952-16617 GCA_003012365.1 Medauroidea extradentata | reverse complement strand
AGCTAGAAACTCTCTTAATTATATTTCACTTACTGTAAGACTAACTTACGTGAAATTAACCATACATATTAAAACTTATTATTACATTTTACAATATTTTGAAATCTGGTTTACAGAAACTGACAGGAATTAAACAAAAAACGGTACATGCGGATGGATACATTTACACTTTGGCAGCACCAGCATGTTTTGAGTCTTCTTAAACACACAAAAAAAATATTTAAAATAAACCAAAATTTCCCCATTACTTGTGAGGTACAAACATCTATACATTTATGAAAATAGACTTCTGAAAATCATTGTTTAAATATTGGTGCTCACCGGTTAGATATTCATTTATAATACAAAAGGAATTATTATAAGAGAAATTACAATTCATTAGGCCTAAACTAAGTAAAACATCTAGGTTTAAATCATGAATAAAATTAACCAAAAAAACTGCTGGTATGATCAGTCCATGTTCAGGTAAGCCAGGCTCTACTTTTGTATGACCAGGCTCTTTACTGAAGTTTACTTTATAATAAAATGTCTCTGCTCTGCCTGTGGCAGCAACACTCACTTCACATACACAGTTGCGGAGGTACCTGAGCAGCCTGGAGGCGTGGCAACACCTTAGTAGGGAGGTCCATATAACACACCAACATTAATAAGAAAGTGAAAAAGAATTCAATAAATCCACCATACAATAGGGTAGTGGGTCAAGGCACTTTACAATATCTATGTTTCTCTTGTACCCAGTGTACAGTAACCACACCACTATTCTCATTACTACAGTTTAATTGTTTTAGGGTATTTAGTTTATCATGCTCTTCTAAGAATATAAAGTAAATTGTTTACGTAAGTCTGTTTCTCTACAGTGTGTTTTGCTGTGATATTGATAACAATCGTGAGTTCCCCCTATGCACAGTGGTGGAACTGCGTATCTGCATCACACCTCACCTAGTCTTTAGACCCAAGATACTGAGCTGGTGCAATCTTCCTGCTGGTAGAGTACTTTTGTGGGAAATTGAGTCATGAACATATGATTTTTTTTATAATGTTATAACTCCTTAACTTACGTATGAAAACAAAACGACTTGTGCAACATTTTAATACTACTGTAGTTTGTGATATGTACTTCATTGCTCCCCGGACACTAGAGACTTAAAAAGCTATATCATTGGCCGTGTTTTTTATTCTCATACGTAAAGAACATTTGGGCGCAATCCAGGTTTTATAATTTGAACAACTTCCACAAATAGATGGGAAGGCATGAACTGAGCAATTTCATGTAATCCTATTTCCAAACTGTTGTAGTGGTTGATCAGTCAGTTGCTAAGCAAGAGTGACGTGGGGGAACATAATAATTGAATTACAATTTCATTCAGAGAGCTTACAAAGCAATTTCAGTTATTTTAGAATCAAAAGTGGTTCTGTATTTACTGTTTTTCCTATTTGTGTTTCAGCTTACACATGCATATTTTGTTACCAAGACGTTTCTAGATTGTATTGTGGTGGTACTGTGGTCGGGACACCCTTTTTTGTAGATAAAAAGTTTTTCTCTTTACAAAATGAAACCTCAGCAGTAGTGTGCGGAGGCAGGCGCTCTTATCTAAGGGGGTAGGGTTCGACACGTGTGGTAAGTTCAACTATTAATAATGTGGTCAGCGTTCTCAGTGAGGTCAGTTTATTATCTGCACTTGTCAAATACGATTACAAGATCGCATTGACCGATGCCAGCACCCTCTTGATGCAGTAATGTTCAAAAACCATCCCCTCTACATGTCTCCATGACGCTTCTCCGGCAACATCATACCATGCCAAAAGCCGCTAAAAGAAAGGGGCGAGCGGCAATCTCGACGAGGGGAGCTCGACGAGATTGCCGCGCACGAGAGCGCTGACATCCGGTGACGCGTAGTTTATTAACATATTAAATTACAGAAGTAAGTTAATTTGGTTTTAACATAATGATTCCTGGTTACTTGAACTTAATTTTAATTACAATATTTTACTTTAAAAAAACATAAAGCAATTTAAAATAAAATAAATTTGAAATTGTGCCAGTGGCGGCTCTAATTACCACACTAGCAGAAATTGACACAACATTACTAAAAGTAGAATTACAAGTAACAGAGAAAAGATACAGCAAAAAGTTTTCTAGATAAATTCCTGGAAATTACTAGAGCTTTAATTTTACACCCAGCATGCTAGGGCTGTGATGAAAATAAGTATTCATGAGTAGCTATCAAAACAACAAATTATACTTTAGAAAAAAAATATTAAAGTTATACAACTAGATAAAATAAAATTTAGAGATGTTCCTGAGTGGTTGGTTTCATGATTACACAACCAATTACTACTCTTAACATTAAAGTTATCTCAATATTAACTGTATAATTAAGGCACAAAAAAAATGTATAATATATAATACAGAGGATATTATCAATTTCAGTTCACCATTGATATCTTTTTAGCATGATTCTTTCTGTTATTTTAATCAATAGTCTGTAATGGGCTCCTTGCAACCGCGCATGGCTACAGTCCACTGTGACAATGTCCACTGTGACAATGATGCATTTCCCCAAATCTTGTTGTAGACTTTTTAATTTGGGGGAAAAAAAAAAAAAAAAAAAAAAAAATCCACCAAACTTTCACACTGCTGGGTAAGCCAGGCCTTGCCGAATGGACAACGTCGTCGCACTGTGGGAGGACGGCTAAATAAACACTCTGCATACAACAACAGGCAGCCTTGGTTCAGCCCTAACACACTGGCAGCTTTTTGTTGGAGAACCAGCATACTGGCTGTGAGGTGGCCTCTGTCATAAAATAGCTAGACTGCTTACAAATTTATTAAACCATACAAAAGAAATGTATGGACTGGTATAGCAAAGTACTTCAGAGTATCCAATGTGATATTATGCAGTCTCCTCACAACAGGGATGATGATTGTAATACTGGCAACAGGGATTTATGTACTTTCATGACATAATATTTATGTACTAGCAAAACTTTTACTGCTATAACTAGAGCTCATTGGCAACACTGCTTCATGGTTATTGGCAGCGTGTCTTTGTTCATACACATCTCTCATTTGACTGCACCAATCAGAGTAAAAGAATTGTGGCAACATACGTAAGTGATTTGCCAATAAAAACCAGAGACAAGTGAGAGTTAAAACATCCGCTCAATGACAACCAATTAGTGCTGTGCCGATCCAGATCTGCGATTTCCGATACTGCCGATATTTAGCAGTATCGGTGGATCGGCCGATATCCGATGCAACTCCTAATATTTAGGTATCGGTGGATCGACTGATATCCGAGACTACATAAAAATTTAAGATAAACATTTTTTATTTCACGTGCATTAATACCTGTAAACATCCGCGTATCATTACTACATAATTTCCAAAATTAGCATTGCCAAAAGTGGAGTGTGCAGCTGAGCGCGCCTAGCACACTGTGAGTCAGTACCGGCAGTAGAAGACGTAGCAAGCCGGCAACACAGCAACAGGTGTGTCTGAAATGCCGTCACGCGCAGGCAGGCAGATGGCAGATGTCTAGCAGCGTGCTATCGTGACAGAGGCATAGAGTCAAGTATTTTGAATAAATTGATACACTGGACGGGATGTATGACCTTTCTTTGGCTCAAAATTAAGCAAAAACGTCGCCGGCAATATAGATTCTTGCGCCCGCAACGACCGTTTTCGGAAGTTATTTGCAAGAGTACCGCAACAAAGTTAATTGAAATAGTAATATTTTTCAGTAGAGTGAAGTATCTTGAATAAATAGGTAACACTGTAAGCAGATATGTAACCTTTCTTTGTCTCGAAATTAAGCAAAAACGGCACCGGCAATATAGATTCTTGCGCCCGCAACGACCGTTTTCGGAAGTTATTTGCAAGAAAGCCGCAAGAAAGTTTATTGAAATAGTAATATTTTTAAATAGAATGACGTATTTTGAATAAATGATACTCTGGGCGTGCCGCAATGTTGTTGGCTGAAATAGTAATTTATTTCAATAGCCACATAGGTTACATTGGTTGACATCAATGGCTTTTCTTCGACACATCAGGCAGAAACTTCGCCGGCAACGGTAATTCTAGTTGGCAAAATGATACTCTGGGCGTGCCGCAATGTTGTTGGCTGAAATAGTAATTTATTTCAATAGCCACATAGGTTACATTGGTTGACATCAATGGCTTTTCTTCGACACATCAGGCAGAAACTTCGCCGGCAACGGTAATTCTAGTTGGCACAACATACGTTTTGACAAAGCTGTTTGCCTCCTGGGACCTTGTCTTGGTAGCGAGAGATCACACACATGTGTACGATGATTTGTGTGCGCAAGGACCTATCTGGAAACGGGTTAGCTCAAAAATAACATAAACGACGCGTCTGCTGCGTCACTTGTGCTACTTTTGACCACTACGTAGTCACAGCTCCTGACGCCTCGAGATCATCGGAAATTAAAAATATACATTATTTCTCTCTATACTTGATTATGGTAATTATAGCAAAAATTAAGGTAATCCAGAAATTTACTAATTTAATTTCCCACCCCTAGTATTTTATGAAATATAAGCCAGAATCCTAAGAGAAAATACAGAAATGTCTTAGTCTAGCACAGAATGATATGTAACCTGTGAAAGTTCTCAGAACAGGAAACAACACAAAACTGAAAAGTGGAGAAATGAGAAAACTTCTTGAAGGACTAGGTATACTACAAAGTTGGCACTATACTGTCTAGAACAAAATTGAAAGATAGAAAGGGAAATGAGAGCATTTGTCGAAGCAGCCAGAACTATGCTTTAAGCCTGACATTTAGATAAACTAATGTAGGCTGAAGCAGTAAACACCTCTGCTTGTGCTGTCAACAGAGCAGATGCAAATAGTATGTTAAAGAAAGGTCACCACATGAACTTTGGTTTAATTCAGAGGATGACATTGAAGAATTTAGTATGTGGAACAGCTGATGTGTACATGGACGTTCTGAGTTTGCTTTAAGTACTAACAGGTTCTGAAAGAAAAAAAGAAGAAGTGGGACTCCAGAAGTAGAAAAGGACTTTATGTGGGTTTTCAAGAAAACTCTTTGAGTGCATGTACCCAACCAAAACAATATGTATATATCACAAGAAATGTTGTTTTCAAGCAATATTACCTATAATGCAAAAAAAAATAGCAGGAACATCATTCAGTGTTCTGAATACGACATCCTCGGAAAATGAAGTTATGTGGCCGTTGATACAAGGCCAGATCTTAGTGCGACTTCAAGCATTTTGAGTCTGTATCAAAACAGAGTAGCTACAGAGCTGCCTTGAAGCGTTTAAGGTACCTACATGAAAGGCACATTGGATGTTACGCTGGTCTGCAGACATCAAGTTACAGAAAAACTGGTGTGTGGGTATGTGGATGCCAATTGGGGAGAAGATATATAAAAGTGAATGCCCACCTCAGGGTTTGTTTTCCAACTTGGAAGAAGCACAGTCACTTGGGTTTCAAAGAAACAACCTACTGTGTGGCCCTGCCATCAACTGAGGTCCAGTACATGGCTGTCAGCTGTGCAGCTGCTGAAGTATTCTGGATACCTGGTGTTGTGCAACACTTGAGTTCAGTATTTCAAATGTAAAGGAACTTGTGTGGATTTAAGAAATTAACCATGTGGCTATTATTAGAGTTTTAAAAAGTCTGTAACATCTCAGACATCTCAAACAATTGATATCCGTCACCGTTTTATTTAAGAGAAGATAAGCGAAGGTGTTATTAATTTGCAGTAGGTATTTGTGCTTGCAAGATCAGGTTGCAGACATGTTAGCAAAACCAGTAAGGTTGCAAACGTAGGTCTTAAGTGAATTGTTTATCTGTTTGTTGTTATAAGTGGGCATGTTTTGCATCCTACATATATTGGACCTTACATTAGTGTTTATTTCTTTTAAACTCTTGTATGTCATTAAAATAATTTTATTGAGTGCTGTAGGAAGTAGTAAAATTTCTAATTCATCTATCTGTTAGGTTGGGATTATGGTTAACTGTTGTTGTTTTATGTTTATTCGTAATGAAAAATTCACTGCCATTGTAGAATGAACACTGAAACATTCTAGTAAAGTATTGTAATAATTGTCTGAATATGATCTGAGTTTGCTTTTACCATGAACATTGATAATATACTATCCTGGTTTGTCACAAATGGTTATATTTAGCTGTATAATAATTGATGGAGTTGTGCAGAAAAGAACCAACCCACAGTTCACTGGGTCTGAGATGTTCAAGGTCAAAGTTTACTGTGTATCTAAATTTTGTATAAACTACTTCTTCTGGGCTCTTATTTTTCTTCAAATATTGTGATTTAATTTTGTTCTTTTTAGGACATACATTATTTCAGGCCTTCTCCGTCTACTTGATATGATTTGCTTAGTATGTATACATTACTTTGCGGGTTGGTTCCTTTCTGTTTAACTCTGTCCAGTTTATCTGCTTGGACAGAGCCTTTGGGTTGATGACATTGATATCCCATCAGTTTGCAGTTTGATGAGTCTAGTGTGCATACGGAATGTGTTGTATATGGCGGGATTGTTTTCTGCGAGTGAATGTTGTGGTGGCACGCTGTCTGGTCAGTCCTCGGTACGTAGGCGAGTGTAGTGTACACACAGCACTGCTACATATATGGTGTGGTTGCAGGGCTTCCTGACCAACACCACACTCTACTACGGCTACTTCACCAACAGGGACGTCCAGCTGCTGGGCAGTGCATCCTACAACATACCTAGTGCCTACTTCTTCACTATGCTCTTCTGCTACTTCCTTATATTCATCTCCCTCTCCTACAGGTAATAGTCTGCACATGCTGTACATACTACTCTACGTTAGTATAGCTCTGACTGAACATGTATAGTGAAACAACTGAAATATTTGTCCTAGCACTGTATGGACAGAGAAGTTTGGTCATCAGTTAACAACTAGGAATTAAGGTGGCCACATGGGTTGCTATATTTTGCACGTTCAAGGCCTTAATGTGTGGAAATGGTAAGGGCGACACAGTATATGCATCGAGCGTGACCCTAGCCTCTAGGCGCAAGTCACTGAACAGTGTGCAGTCTTTTCTCTGAAAACTTGCCTATGTGAGACATTCGGTGGTGACTGTATAATTTCATCACATAATATTATACACAAAGCTGTATTGTACACACATATACCTTTTAAAAGTTTCTGTGCCAAGATTTACGTAATTAAAAATGATTGAAAAAACACTAATTTTTGCTGTTTTAAGATACTAGAAAATATGCTTTAATGATTAGTGGTGAACCTGAAATGGGTATACAAACCTGTAACATTATTTGAATAGGTAAGTCGTAAGCAGAAATAACTTACGCTGAGCAGATTTTGAGAGATCTAGTAACATCGATAGCTCTGGATACTACACGGCATCCTGCGCAGTTGGCCTCCTTAAGCAACAATGGAATGCTGGGAAAACTGGAATATGAGAGTACCTGGAGAAAACCAGTTGGCCAATGGAAACGTACGTTCCCACCGGGAATGTAGCCTACCCATTGGGAACGTAGCCTGCCCACTGGGAATGTAGCCTAGATCTCAGTGATAGGAGGCAAGTGGTCTTACCATCATCACTGTGGCCTCTCTCTGTTGTTTGAGGGACTGTTTATGATAGGCTCTGATATATGTTTCTAATGTATGGAACATTGGCTTATTGTCTCTGCTGTACTGGTAAATTACCAGTCTTAGTACTATAGTACAGCACAGTGTTTCTGTGTTGCCCATTTACGATACTCTCCCAGACATTGTTATAGTGAGGCAGGTATGTTTCAAGGGCCCTTTTAGACCGAGTTTAATCGATATACCAGAATACATTTGGAATAAGCTGGAATTCGTCAAGATCATCTGACAACTGTTCTTGATAATTACTTGTGCTAAAATGTTCCTTAACAATACCATGTGCACTTCAGCCATATCAGCCAAAATTGTTAGTGACAGTTTGCCTGGTATTTTACATAAGCGCAGATTTAAATTGGAACACACTGGATATTCACACACAGCATCTGATAAGTGTTTAAACAACTGCTGAAAAGTCCCTAACATTCCTGTATGTGCTGTAGCATTTACGGAGGCAAAATTGGTGAGATTTTGCCCTTGCATTTATATCTACACTTGCTTGCTGCAATTAGTTTTAATAAAAACCTAATTTATTAAGTTGATTCTCTGTCCATGCTTAAACTATTATCCACATATTGATCTATGCTTTCTTTGTATTTCCTTATTTTATACTCAGAAAGTGTATAATGATCATTTACGACGCTTGAGTCTACGCCTGATGGTAGCACCCCGGTCCGTTGTCAGTCGCCGCCCTCACATGTCTACCCCACCATTGAAACTTCCCCTTGTGTTGCCCCTGTTTGGCACCAAAACCCCCGCCACTTGTCCTGCAGGCTTTGGTTCCTTTGGGCCAATCAGGAGCCCCTCAAGGACACTAAATTCTTGCCATTGCTACATTTTTTCATTTTCATGGTAGTTTTCCTTCATTACACTTGACAACAATTATCTCTGAGTCTGCTTATATACTACTTCTTATAATTAAACATTTTTATCTTAATTTCTAATGGCGGTACTCCTCCCCTCTCCACCAATAGCTGAGGGACGTATGAGTGGGGTGGGAGTGAGAAACCAGACTGCCGGCAAGAAGTTGCATGTGTTCTCCCCACAAAGATGAAATATACACATTTTAGTTTTCTTAACATATAAACAATAAGATTGTTTTTTGCTTATTCTTGTCGTCAAATATGGGTGTGGCCCGCTTGGGCGTTCGGCGGTCCTCTGCGATGATCTCCTGGATCCGCTGGTGGAGGAGAACAGGCCTAGGGGGAGTCTTAATAGGACTCAGTAACGGGATCTGGTGGCGCTGAATCTCCTTGAGTATTTTGCTGAACCGCACTTGTTTGCGGGCTCGGGTCTGAGGGGCCGAAAGCTGTTGGCAATGAGCGCTGAGCTCGGTCAAGGTAGGCTCAGGCCCTGGTAGCTTCCGAAGTTCCGGAATTAGACCAGCAGAATATGTGTCCTTTTTGGCGACTAATTGTTGTCGCACCTTAGCGGCTTGCTGTCGAGGGCTTAATATCTCCTCCTGAGATAAGCGGGTCTCCAATTCAGACATTTAATTTAGAAATAAAAGAATAAAGTTGCGTTCCGGATCTCAATTCTTCGTACACACTTATTTACAGAATTTACAACTGGCTTATACTTCTCTCACACTTTTAACTAGACTACGCCACTGAAATATTACACTACTGACTTATCACTGGCACTCTGCCACGTGGATTGACTGTTTTGCGGGAGCCTCCGACTACTGACTTCCGCTTTCCGGCGGATACCGCTGGCGCGCCTCGTGGCGGCCGATAGAGCTACGCAAGTGGGTGCGTTCCCAAAGCTACAGCGCGCTAGAGTGACCGACACTCGGGAGGTAGAGCAGGTTTGGGTAGGAGGGTTTAGGTGGCAGGCTACCGCCACAACCCGTAAGGTAAGGGGAGAGTGCCTAGAGAACTCGGTTGGAGCCGAGCCCTAGGAAACACACTGATTTCTGGCTGGCGAGAGGCGCTTTATATACCCGTCCGAGGGGGTGGAAGTCCCGTTAGGCGGGTGGGTTCAAAATGGCCGCTCGGCCGCTGAAGTTGTCTGCTCTGCAGGGTTACCAATGCAAGAAAACACAATTTCGCTCACCTCAAGAACACAACATACTCACTATTAAAATATTATTACGTGTTGCTGTTTAAACTCATTTTAAATAACAATCCTACATATTAGACACTTTAAATAATATTATTTACATCAAATATTTATCTCGTGCATAATTTATCTTATTTCACCAAGTCCGTGCACGTGACTTTTGGCATCATGGCAGTGACTGTAAAAAAATAAATATTACGTGAAATACTTTGCAGGTACGTGAGTCCTTCTTTACACACACAAATTATTACAATAAAATAGTATTTGATTCCTATAACAAGTGCAAATAGCGTAATATTATGTACATATTGTGATGTGCACTGGGACGTAGCACTTACTTGGTCTCATGACATACAGTAATTGCAAATTTATTTTTTTTTGTTCTGTCTTAATTAATATGTTTTTTTTTTTTTTTTTTTGGTTGTTTATAACAAATTTAGTAGGCCAACTTAACCAGGTATAGGATGTATACTGTAGGATCCAACCTATTAATTGGGGATGCGAGTAGAGAATTTTACATTAAAACTTATTTTTTTTATTTTAACTTTAACTGTTACAGCAAGAGAAAAGGATCTAATTTTATGTGTCAATTTTATCGGATTCATATCGTGTTTGGACTCATTTTAAAGCTAATTTAATTTCAAACAACTTTTCCAAGTAAACTTTTATTATATTTTGCCTTGTTTTAATTTTTTTTAAATTTTAAGTAGCTTCTTAGCTTGCTTCTCCTGGAATAGGATTTGTTTGGCAGGCTAGTAGTAGTTCTCTCGCTTGGAAGCACGTACAGAGAAGTGCTGGCGTTTAAAATTTCAAATAAGCTCGGAGCTAGCCAGTGCTTAGATAGATTTATCTGGCAGGCAGGTCAGAGTTCACTCGCTTGGAGGCACGAACAGGGACGTGCTGGAATGCGGGGACTCTGCAGGGCGTTTCTCGATCAACGTGGGTGGTAGTGTCGTGTGCA
>PNEQ01067344.1:0-16518 GCA_003012365.1 Medauroidea extradentata | reverse complement strand
GTGTTGGTTGAGGAGAATATACTTTGCTCTAGGACTGTTTGGTTGTGTGTGCAAGGCCAGGAGCAATATCAACATCTTTGTGTTGGTTGAGGAGAATATACTTTGCTCTAGGATTGTTTGGTTGTGTGTGCAAGGCCAGGAGCAATATCAACATCTTTGTGTTGGTTGAGGAGAATATACTTTGCTCTAGGACTGTTTGGTTGTGTGTGCAAGGCCAGGAGCAATATCAACATCTTTGTGTTGGTTGAGGAGAATATCCTTTGCTCTAGGATTGTTTGGTTGTGTGTGCAAGGCCAGGAGCAAGGCCAACATCTTGGTGTTGGTTGAGGAGAATATACTTTGCTCTAGGATTGTTTGGTTGTGTGTGCAAGGCCAGGAGCAAGGCCAACATCTTGGTGTTGGTTGAGGAGAATTTTCTTCGCTCTGGGACTGTTTGGTTGTGTGTGCAAGGCCAGGAGCAAGGCCAATATCTTAGTGTTGGTTGAGGAGAATATCCTCCGCTTTAGGACTGTTTGGTTGTGTGTGCAGTAAAATATAGCTATTGGTACTTTATCTTCAATACTTCAAAATATTTCCACTCTGCACAGTATAATTTTTGATATTTAGTACATTTCTGTCGTAAATTAAAGTTTCGCTTTACCTAAGAAATACCTAAAGAAATATTTTCCGTGTTACTACTTTTTATCGCTTTTCTTCGTGAAAAATTATATATATATATATATATATATATATATATATATATATATATATATATAGTTTAGCAAAAATAATAAAATTTCCAACTTGAAGCTTTTCTTTAGAAAAGCAAGTTTATTTACTATAAAGATTAAAGTTTAACTGATTTAGTGGCAGCACAGGTATTTGTTACTGTCACTGAATACTTTAAAGATAAATTTAATTTTGCGGCAAAGGTAATTAGCAGGTGTCCATTTTTAACATATCTTTATCGCGTCTTATAATTATGTTCTAGCGCAAAAATGGAAATGTTAAGCCGTGGTACAGCGCGAATCTCTTGTAAAGTGATCCCGCGTTTTACAGGGTTGCCAAATATAAGTTCACTAACTTCCGTTGCAGAAGGATACGGCAGTGGGTATAGATGCACGAGTATTTCGCGTATTCACCGGGCAGCAGTCAGAACTTTTCAATCCTATACAAGTTCTGGCCAAAGTCGAACATCCATTGGCTTATAATCCTATAAGCGAGTACCACGTGACTTCCACGCGACTAAGATCCTTTATTACTAGGGAGTAGGGACTATGAACCTGTAAATTCCACGTGTTATTTGGGTACAGGCTTAAATTCAAACAAGGGCAAGTTAGTACAATTTTCGCAACTATTCCGTGACTCGTTTGACACCTCCTGGAGGATCTAAATTCGAACCCTACCTTTAAGGCCACAAACTTATCGCGAAAAGAATTTTTCCGCAGTTTGTTTCAGTGCCTCACGTGCACATACGCAGTTCTGCTTCATGATTAATGGCAGCGTGTCTTTGTTAAGTGACGTATCTAATTTGACTGTGCCAATCACAATGTATGGTTAGTGCAACACCAGACGTCTGTAATTTGTTGGTAGAACCGCATGATACGTGAGAGTTAAAACATCCAATCACTACTGACTATGATGCATAACGGCACATGTGCACGTCAAGCACTGAAACAAAGTAGGACAAAGTTATTTTCGCGAAAATGTTCGTAGCCCTACCTGCCATGTGGTATTACAGTTTCAGCGAGCGGCCAATGAGAAGCTACTGTCTGATCTGTGAAAGAACTGTGCGATGGAAGCGCATGACTGGATTTAGTTACTTGGACATACTCTATTGCGATATTGATGACTGTCAAAGAAAACTAAAGAAATAGAAAAACATAAATAAGCTGAGTATGCATTAGTCAACAGGATACATACACAACAAAAATTTCCATAAATTGAATAGGGGCAAATCTGTTTGTCCTAGTTTTATTTGACCAAATTCCGTTTATGTAATTTTATGTTTTGTATGTATCCTGTTGACTATAACATGCTCTACTTATTTATGTTTTTCTAATCTTTAGTTTTCTTTGACAGTCATTTATTTCGCATTGCTTCCGTAAAAATATATTCTAGGATAGCGTACACGTCACTGAACACACGAATTTTACGGTCTCTATTTATTTGTGATTTGAAGTAATGAAAGGTTAGTCAAAATACCTCTCATACAATCACAGAAGTGGCTGAAATATACGCTCTTGAAATTCAACCTAACCTAATATAAATCAGCGAAATTTCTCGTGCCTCTAGAGAACGAATGTCGAGAACTAACGAAGGGTGACGTAGAGAAATGAAGAGGCTGTCGGGACAAGGCACTACTTAGTGATCATGGAAGCGTTACCGATCAGGTAGATTCACCTCCAGCCCCACCTACGTGCTTGTCGAAGTCCAAGCAACTCGACCGTGAGAGGAGCGCTAGACAAAACACTAGGTGCGGTACACATCCGCGCAGACTCGTGAGGGAACAATCGGAAACAACGCCCCTCACCCTCAGGCGACCTCGTTATAGCCGTTAATTTTAGACTGAGGAGGAACTCGGTTCTAATAGACATATGAAATATTATATATGGTCCAGATATGAGCTTGGCCAGATCTTACCTCACGAACTGTTCGTATACATACATAAACAAATGCATAATAAGCACACCACGTGAATCCTGGGCTAAATTGGAGACTTAAATGTTAGTGGCAAAATGTTGTACGATGACATTTTATATGCACAATATGGCAACATAGCGCAGTAGTTAGTTACCTCCTGCGCTCCACAGATATCTAACTTATCTTACTACTACTGTTCTAACCCGCATATAATAGAAGCATGTTATATCCGGGCAGTAGAAACATGATTCTATGTTTACTTGATGTACGTATATAAAATAATACCTGGACGTGTAGCTCAGCAGGGGACAAATTCCGTGCAGGGTTGCCACATTTTGCAGGTAAAATCTCAACGTACAACATTTTCCACTACATTTTCGTCTCTAATTTAGTCCAGGATTCGCGTAGTGTGTATTTATTATGCATCTGGCATCTGTTTCTGGACGTCCTTTCTCTCTCTCTCGTTCTATATATATATATATATATATATATATATATATATATATATATATATATATATATATATATATATATATACATATATATATACTAATCTACGTAAACTGAAAAAACTCAAGACATTACTTCATGAAAATACGGCCCACAAACGAACAGCAAACGCCAGTTGACACATTCAACAATTACGAAAATAAAAGGGGGTGCCCCATCCTTAAATTGCTGACCACTTTTTTAACGTAAGGATAATCCAACATTTAAAAGTGAATTATTGGTTAATGTGAACTTAGTAATAAAAAAGGTCCTCGTGTAGCAACTCTCTAGGACTCATAGTTGTCGTGCAAACCACACGTGAAGTTTTGACGTGGTGACACACAGCCTAGTGTGTAGGCAACACTGCATACACGAGTGTCTGGTTTATTCCGCAGTGCCGCACAGGTGATAGTGGAGATTAATTGTATCACGTACCGTAGTTTAAATAGTTCTTAATGGTTGAATGTAACAATTGGCGTTTGATGTTGGTTTGTCGGCCATATTGTCATGAAGTAATATCTTGAGTTATGTCAGTTTACGTTGATTAGTGTTCGGTTTGTGGGGAAATTTAAGTTTTAAAATTTGATTTTCAAAGGCGAATTACTCCCTTAATATTATGGTTACATGCAAAATGTCTTAATAATTGTCTGCTTTACTTTGCACAACGAATCACCTGACTGAGTTTGTCGGTGGTTTTTGTGAACATCCTGTATATATATATATATATATATATATATATATATATATATATATATATATATATATATGTGTGTGTGTGTGTATGTGTGTGTGTGTGTGCGTGTGTGAACATCCTATATATGTATATGTATATTTATTTATTTGTCCCAGATCCGGCAAATCTCAAATAAATATTTTTCGTAAGGAGACCATAGTTTGAGTCTTGGTTTTAGGTAAACTATTAATGCGTTTACAGTAAAATTTCGCTCCAGATTCACCTCGGAGTAGACTAACGGATCCGGATTAAAATGTTATTAAAAACCCACCCGTACTGGGCTGAAGGAGGGGAGTGAGATACTCCTGTCCAGTCACCGAGGTGGACTGGAGTGTAGAATCCGAATTGAAATGTTGATTTAAATCCCATGAAATTGAACTGAACTAAGGCGAAGCGGTCGCCATATTGAATTATTTACTTGGTTATGTAGACTGTTTCTAGACTAGCCAAATAAGACGTTTCAGTTTCTAAATACAATAGAAAGCTCTAAATTTATTGAAACAAATATTCTGGCCAATAAATTGAAATCGAAATTTAAAATAAATGTTTCCTTTTTTGTTTTCTGTCAGTCATTTACTTTGTTCTGAAGTGTATCTACACAACGTTCCGTTCGTGTTGTTCCCATGTTTACAAATCAATGTGGACTGATAACTTTACTGTGAACACATCTCAGTCCACATTTACTTTAGGTTCACTCCATGTTTGCTCCAGTCCTAGTTTAAGTTCAGTCCGGGATTTCCTCCTAAACACACTTCGTGTTATGCGGGCTCATCTCGCTGACAGTGAAGACATTACAAGAGGGAACATAGTCTCGGAAAGCCATAAACCGTGCCCGAAGCAAACTCTTGCGTTTTTATGGTTGGGAATTTATGGTGGGGTGAATTGATTCGAACGTTCTCTACCTGAGAAATTCTACACTATAGCTTTCCTCCGAGTTTCATACTTATAATTGCATAATTGCATGTGTGTATGTTTACTCTTGTCATTATCATTCATTTTGACATACACAAGCCAAGACACAGGAACATGTTATCTTGCAGCCACCTGCCAGTTGTTCTGTTAGTTTCTATTCTTTCATCCAATGTAGAATATATTTTAATTTCTGGTAAGGCTTTTCCGTATTTTAATGGATTTTTTGTTTCGTCCGTAATTGGATTGTTCAGTTGTATAATTCTTGGACGAATGTTTTTGTAATTTTGTTGCGATAACTTTCTCTAGATATTTCTACTTGTACCCACTTGTTTGTAAGTAAAACTGTTTAGTTATTCACAAGTTTTGTATTGTTCACAGATATTGGTATCCCGGTTAACTATGTTGTCAATAATTGTGCAGCCGAACGATCTGAATCAACAACCAGGTACCATCTATCGTTATGAATTTCGGCAGTTGACAATGTGTTTTATTTATCCACCTGACATCGTGGTTGTTCTTTGTAACCAGGACAGCCAGAAATGGCCATTTCTGTTATTTTTTATTACTTCGTAAAGCTGTCGGGATCCTAACTGCTCAGTCAGCCTGCTGTTTGCAGACACCTGATGGCCTTGGGTACACCAGTGACATTCGGGCGTCCGGGAGCACGAAGGTTACCAGTCCAATAACCTCAGGTTATTTCTACTGTAGGTTAGGAAGCTAACCGAATTTACAATGTATGAGTTAGGCAGTTATAAACTTGCGCAAGTATTTGCGCGGTTAACCTACCGGTAAGGGGCCAACTCGAATGGAAGATGGTAATAGAATAAACCTTAACTGGACTAAGTAAACAAAATAATTAATTTTATTTATTTTATTTTACTGAAAACCAACTAATTTTAGATATTTTATTTTGTTTAAAAATAATAACTCATTTTCATACTAATGAAATCATTGTCATTATTTATTTTCTTCATAAACCAGAAACGTAAACTGATTTTGACACATTAGCGACACCTGGTAAACTTTCGACGGAAGGAGTTCTTTGACCAACGAACTTCCCAACCTGCAGTAGAATTAACCTTACCTCTGACAAGGCAACTACTTCCAAGTCCGCATGTCTACTGTGGTTCACGCCTCGATCAGACAATTGGTTGTTTACAAGAATTTAACTCGCTCATCAAGACTATAACACCTTACATAACGGAACATTTTCGCATTTGGCAATAGACTACATTAATATTTTTCCGATAACTTTCAACAGGTTGTTTTTTACGGAGTGACACACAATGAATGTGGTAAAGTAAAGTTCAGGACAGTTAAACTTCAGGTTTAAAAAATTCTAAACTTGAAGTCATAATAAGAATGGCTGTTACTTTCATGTTTAATTTGCGTTACAGTTCTCTTTTGTAAAGTCATAATTTATAAGGGCTTTCCGAGATAATTCAAGACGTACTATATATTTCGTTTTTCATTAAATTCTAGTGCTACAAAATTTACAGATATTTCGAAATAAACACCTTGCACGTTACGGTGAAAAACTTACATCGCTGAATTTCTACGGTTTTGTTTTCCGATTACAATTGTTAATTTCTCAGCAACAGCAACGTGAAACAGGATGTAGTAAGAAATTATCAAAATTTATTCCAATGAACATAATGGCATGATTCGTAAATTGAAAATTTAACCCCTTTAGTAGAGGGTCCCACCTTTTTAAACCTTTCCTCACTGCCTGCTCAAGATGTCCCCTGTCAAAACCATATAGATACATGATTCGTTGATAATTGCCTCTTATCATTGGTAAAAGTATTAAGGTCCTGTTCATTGGCCGAGACAATTACATTTAACCGACTTCATTATACTTTTTCTTTTGAGGTTATATGCGCAGCCTGGTATACATAGTAAAAAAAAACAAATTTGTATTAGAACGAAAATAATTCTTTGGAAACTAGTTTCCATAAATAAAAACAAAAAGATTGTAAGATTTACTTAAAATGATTGTTAATATACAAATATGCCTGTATATTTACAAACGTTTTTGTATATTTACAAATAATAACTGTACTTTTACAGTAGTAAAACTTATTTACTGTCAGTTATTATTAGTAGGACCCGAAAAAGTTGCGTGTTGTTTTGGGACCGGCTAGAATTCCAACAACTATAAGTTCTCGTAACGTTCATGATCGGCCCGTGACTAATTTGACACTTCTTGCGGATCCTGAGCCAACAATGAAGACACAGCTAAATGCAGATCAGATCACGTGGTACTGTGTCAGCTTGTAATTGCATGTGTGTACTTCTAGTCAGGCTTATCTATGCTACTGGCTGTGGGCGTGGATTCGATTCCAGTGAATTACAGCTGCGCGACTTTGTTCAGTAACGTACACTCATAAAAACTGTTGTAAAAGTATTTATGTAAATTTTCAACTTAATTTACGAAAATAATATCTTTCTTCCTAACGATAAAACGGTGACTAAAACACTGGTTTCAGTAAGAGAAAATACACAGATGTGGCGTTTTCTCCCCGTGTCCTTAACATTTCTTCACTCGTCTCACCTCCGGGAACGTGATTCCTGCCTTATAAGCGAGATGAGTGGGTATCTAACTAGCCTGTGTCGCGTGAGCCACTTCGTTCAAGTAAATTATATCCTCTGAGTATAGGATGTAACATCCACAGCCGCGGGCTACCTGTAAACCCGACCATGTTACCGCAGTTATAGACTGTCTCATGAAAGAATTCCATTTTTTTAACCTATGTGTCGGCATCGTTTTTTTTTATAGCTGTTTCAATGAAAAGTGCAATGCGTTCTCCTAACACATATGATTTCTGAACAAACAAACTAAGTTGACTGGCAAACTGTGCCGTTTATCAAAATGAAAAGTATTTTCCTGTATCTCTGTGCACACACACGGTAATCTTCAGAACTGTCGAAAACAGTTAAATGTTACATAATGTAGTCTTATATATTGCACAATTGAACAGTCAGCCGAGTGCGCTTTTGCACAAACCCAATGACGCAGAGGCAAAAACAGTTTTACATGGAAACTGCTTTAAAAATAAATGCCAACATAACTGTCACAAATGGAATTCTTTCAGGAGACAGACTATACACCAATCGACCAAGCAACATTCTTAATACGCTATTTACCGTTAGGTACCTATACGTTCTGCAAACCCTAATTTTTTCTTTAACGCATTTTGTACCTGTCAACAACTTCTTACTACGAACACTAAAGTATAAAACTACATATATTCATTTATTTCAAACAAGTGCAAATAACTCAAATATTTTTAAACCAAATGCTTTGAAAAAATTTGAGACTGTGTACAGTCATACGATACACAATTTTGCCAGAGCGGTTTTTTTTTTTTTTTTTTTTTTTTTTTTTTTTTTTTTTTTTTTTTTTTTTTTTTTTTTTTTTTTTTTTTTTTTTTTTTTTTTTTTTTTTTTTTTTTTTTTTTTTTTTTTTTTTTTAATAATGTAGATACCATTTGCTAGCAAAAAATTATTTTGTTTCATTTCGGTTTGTTTTGACAACAAAATATGTTATAATTCAGGGGCAAAACTCTAAAAACCAGTTTAGTGTGTTGCAACAGAAAAATTCAAATACAAACGATGATAAGTGATAAAACTGTAAGAATGAATTTTTGATATGTGTATTAATTTGCGTTTAAAAAAATATTTTCGAAATCGCTGCTAAACAAAAGAGTGACGCCGGAAGGGCATCGCCTAACTGCTTTTACAAGCTCAGAGGAGACGGAGCTATAAGGTCGACCCTGAAGCGCGCATCAAACGCCACATCGCCACAACGAAGCAAGCACTGAACTAGCGAGCTGGAGTCCCACCGATATATTTTTACCACGGGACACTAAGCGGTGACCATATCATTTTACCGAAGGGAAGTCTGTAGCAAAGTTCCGTGCATATTTCTATCTGAGTTGCACATACATCCGGTTAATACATTTTGAAGTACGGTCGTCTGAAAATGCCATTTTTACATATGTTGGAGGACTTACAGCCAGTATTTTCAACGAGCATTGTGTCTTAAGGGCGCGGCTACCGCAATTTTCATCACCATTATTTTATTTTTTATTTGCACCAGACATTTTTGTCCTTATTTTAGACACAAAATGTGACTAAATTTGGCTCTTACGAAATTTTTTTATCTCTCATAGTTTTCGCGTAATGGCTTGTTAAAGTCATATTTTGCATATTTCCGTTTTAACGACCACACTAAAACCAACTGATATACCAAACTCAAAAAAATCACAGTGGATAAAGACATTTTAGGCTACAATGACAAGCTCATAAAAATAAAAAATAAAAATTATTTTAATTTAAAAAAAATGCTGAAACTCAAAATTAAAATTTTATAAATTCAATATGTTTTTTAAAAATACAAATAATTTTTTTTCTTTAATTTTATGACCATCTCATTATAGCCTGCAATGTCTTTATCCACTGTGATTTTTTTGAGTTTGGTATATCAATTGGTTTTAGTGTGGTCGTTAAAACGGAAACATGCAAAATATGACTTTAACAAGCCATTACGCGAAAACTATGACAGATAAAAAAATTTCATAAGAGTCCAATTTAGTCACATTTTGTGTCTAAAATAAGGAAAAAATGTCTGGTGCAAATAAAAAATTAAATAATGATGATGAAAATTGCCATTCGACCTCATGGACGTGGAGTTTTCCTCCACAATAGCGGGATTGGGTCAACCCCTGTTGTGGAGGAGGTTGTCTCTCGCTCTCTCTCTCTCTCTCTCTCTCCCTCTCTCTCTCTCCCTCTCTCTCTCTCCCTCTGTTGTCCTCTCGGCTCGGTCTCGCAAAGCCTTCAATTTTCTACAACACCGGCTGCATATTTGAACAGGACACATATTACAAGAACAAGATTTCCTCTAAATTTTCCGTTGTTACAAGGTACAAACAGTCACGGAATCGAAAACTAAAGGATATACCTACTAAAGTTAAAAGGTTTTAAGTAAAAATAACAAAAAAATAACGGCATTACACAAGCCGGAAAATGCACTAATTTGGAATGTTGAGGCCCTATTATCTAGTTACTTAGGAAACTGATAGAACTGAAACCATTTACCCTTAGTGTGAGGTACCTTAATGTCTTTTATATGTCATACACACAATTTCACGACTAATATTTTCTGTGAAAAAAAACGATTCTCCTGAACCTCTACATCACAACTTTCATGGCAAGTAGGCGGGCCCCTTAATGCCATTCCGTCCTTGTCAGAAGTGTGCTTTCTTTTTGTACATTGTCGCAATTGGCACACGTGGAATAGTTCCGTAAATTTACGCACACACTGAAACGCTTTTGAAGCTCGTGGTAGACTGCACATTAAATATGAATTCGCAAGAAAATATTTGTTTCTATTATTATTCTTGACAAAACTTATTTTATAAGTGCTCACTTTACTGTGACCAGTCATTAGCTGACAAGAGATTTAAAACATATAACTGATACTTTCAAGCCTTGTCCAGTAAGCAGACGTTTTTCATTGTGTAATTTCAGCACACGTGCATTTTTTTCTGAAAGAAAGGATTTTAATTGCTTTTCATTATATATATAATTGTGTGTGTATATATATATATATATATATATATATATATATATATATATATATATGTGTGTGTGTGTGTACATACATATACATATATAGTCATAATATAACTATCCGTGTCACGTGTCCTTTTCTATAGCAATACTTATAATAAACAAGAAACTATCGGCGTAACTATAACTAGCCAACGTCTGTAAATGTATGTAGCAATTTACAATGCTAATCAAATTGCTGTCATTTAAAAAAGTAACTAAAACCTAAGGATAGCATTCTCTTCCATGATTTAACAAACATGCCGGGTTTGGCCCGAACCGATGCAATAGTTGCCAATATATTACGTAAAAAGCTTTACAATTTCCGCGAGCATAATCTTCCAAAAAGGTGGCTTGAAGATATTACGAATTGTTTCACCCCTTGATACGTGTATTTCATAATGTTAACATACTAATTATTGTTTAAATTCGTGAAATAATCAGGTAGGTATTGAAGTCTTTAACAAAACAATTATGCTGTTGTCACGTTGAAAAATTACGGATCTACATAGACAAACTGTAGGTCTACCGAAATCGAAGTTCGCATTATGAGCTATCAAAATATAACATTTTATTTGAATTGATCCATTTTACTCGAAATATGACTTAAAATATTTATTCATGTAGTACTCTCTTCCAAAATAAATATACCAACAACCATTAACATTTCGTAAAAATATTTGGATTACTACGAGCTGCCGAAATACAAAATTGTGTTCGGGTTGGTTTAGTTGTTCCCAAATTACTACATACAATTTCATGTAGGCCCTATTGCTTTCTGTCTTACGAAATTGGAGACATTCATAACAATTAACCATTCTATATTCATTGTGTTAATGACAGATTATTAAATTATCACATTTTGTTTGGTTCGGTCAAATCGTTCACGAGATATGGCATTGTGTCAACATTTTTTTTTTCGAATTGCCGTCATTTTGAAAATAAGCCCGAGACGTAGACGAAAAATATAAATACAAGATTAATACCCTGCTTCTCTGTTTCTACAATTTTTGTCAGCGCTGGAAGACCTCGATCTTGAGCGCTGACAAAATTATCTCACTCACACTCACTCTACTATTTTTGCGATAGTCATTTTTAAACTTAAACGAAAGCGGATACCAAAAATAGTTTTGGCAGTTTTGTGTAACAATGGTTTTCGCCATGTTGACTAAATTTTTAAGAAAGTAAATAATATGGTTTTAACTAACTACGTAATTAAAGAAATTTCTGTTAACTGACATTTTTGGCGAAACCGTACGGTTTTTGTTATTATTCTGTTCCCGTAACTTGCGAATTCTGACTTTGCTATGCTGCTACGGAAAAACTGCGAGAGCTAAAAAAAAAAGTTACAAGCGGAAAAGATTGTCACAAGTAACGGCTATAAAACGAACACTATGCCGTACTAATATAAAAATATGTTTTTTTTTGCTACGTGAACAATATATGTTTACTGAATTTGATATAATTTTGTTGGAGGTTCAATATTTATAGTGAGGACACGCTCACATACATGAAAGGGATCCCATAAGCCTGAGAATTCACTGTTTTCAACATCGGTAATACCAAAAACATGCCTGACAAATTAGCGGTTGAGTCATTGGTGTCCGTACAACATAACGAAAACTAGTGACACACTGAGTTACCTCAGCCTCTAGCGAGGTTTTTCGCAATTAGCAGCCATCAGGTAGCATTCCTGGCGTCTGCAAAATCAACATTAGCACAAGAGGTGCGTTCTATTTGCTGACACACTGTTCTTGAGAAGAGGTATCGTATAACCTTCAAGATCACGGATCTCATGTTTTTCTTACGCCACATACTTGAAATCAAGAAGAATACGAAAACTGAATAGTAATAATAATAATACTGTGTTCAAGCGTTTTTGTCAGTGGAAGACAAATGTTTATTTCATATGCATTTCATTGAAGCATTACTCACAGGGAATGTTCTCAATCCCAAATAACCGAGAGTAAAATCACTAAAATCGTATGAAATAGTTTAAACATCTTTGGGGTCTAATAATGCTTCCTTCCCAACCTACAGAAAAAATTTCCGTCTCTGCTGTATTTTTAAATAATCCCATAAATAGCGAAAGAATAGTTTCTCAGAGAATAATAAACAAATGAGAATCGCAAAGTAGAGCAAATCAAAGCAGGCGCCGAGCGGCGTGCAGACTTTCCGCCGTTACCAGAGTAGTTGAAAACTCTTAACGTACATGAGTGATGTCTGCTTTAATAGCACTTATAAAGAACCTTACACAAGTGTATACCCGTCTCAAGTTCACCGCTATACAATAAAGCATATTTTATCGGCCGAAATGAGGAGTTGTTGCAGTCATTTTTAGGTAAAAAAATCTAGCCGCAGAATCATTAGGCGAGTAATGTACACCTTTATTTTTAAATATATGTCATGAAATGGTACGGTTATCACCGAATGTCTCATAGAGGATAGTTGTCGGCGAGAAGACAGCGTGCCAGTTCAGTGACTTGCGCCTAGAGGCTAGGATAAGGTGTGATGCTTGTGTTGTGTCGCCTTTATCGCTTCCTCACACTCGCAAAATATGTTCACCCAGACGACCAACTTAACTGATGTGAGCGGCCGATGAGGACGAACGAGGTCAACATTGAACAGCGCAAAAATGTAGGGGTGGGGAAAACGGCAGATTCCCGAGGAAGCCCACAGACCAACGGCATCGGCAAGATTCCCACTTTCGAAAGTCCGGGTTTGATCCCCCGGAATCGAACTATAGGTGGAGGGAATTAAATATCGCTTTTTATGCACGCAACGCAAAATGTGCGCCTGCGTTGCGTCTGCTTGCGGTATAGTTTAATTAAATACACACTCATATATGTGCGAGAGGTCATGCGATGCGCGCAAAACAGTTATAAATATGCGCCTAGTTCGGCACAAAGTCAATTTACTTTGTTCAGGCATGCGCAGCTAAAAAAAGGTAGGTGTTTGTTCAGTTCCAACTGTAACTAGAGGTGTAGATAGCCCCAGGATGAGGTTTTCTCTCGTAACTGGTCTGGGTTGGTCTCGTAGTGGTGGTGGTAGCCCGGATGCTGGGTACATGACGACCCTTCCTCTGAGAAAGGTCGATCGGTAGGCTGCAAAAGTGCCCGGTAGCAGACCTGGACAGTATCCCTAACACAGATACAGCCACATCTGCGAGCTACTTAATCGCTACTTTAAAAAAATGTGAAAATACTCTGATTGTTTTTCTGTCAAATTTCATTCATATTCTTAAAGTACGTGTCGCTGCGTACTAACGACACGCCACTCTATCGATTGCCGAAATTAAATTAAATCTTCTACAAGACGTAACTTGCAAAGACCAACAAAATTACATTTCCCCACTAATTGTGACGTCACATGATGAAGCCGACGACGCGTTTTCTTTGGACAGACTATCTCAACAAAGCAGAAAACAGAATGCACACGCAGAAACACCGCCTTAAATGCACATTGCGTCTCATAGGTGATACAACCTGGTATAAAAAATGATTTCGCTCTTGTCAAATGTAAGTCGATAACACCTGCTTAGTACTTATTGACGTAACTGGCAAATATTATTTTTAAATCATAAATAAAGTCAGATTTGTCAGATATATTGTGCATAAAATTGTTGAACTAAAGCCAAAACCCTTTTCATAATATTAAAGCATTTTAAAAGAAACAGTTTGGTACTTAAAATGAAAATAATATTTTATTTCGAAAATAGATTACTCAAGACGAGAGGTGTGACCTCCCATTAAGAGGTGTAATAACTCTAACATTCAGAATACTAATCGCTTTCTTGATGCCTAAACTTGATTTATAACTTACTTATCCCTAGCTCCCTGATTTATTCACATCAGGGAAAAATTATGCCTACATACGTTTTGTTGGTATAGACTACATGCGAATACGGACTGCTCCGCAAAATTAGTGATCAAAACTCCTACTCTTTTATAAAAAGGTGTCAGGCCCTTAAATTCAAGTTAAAAGTTACTTTATCCATTGCCTCATCTATGTCGTCTTGCCAGTTGCGTCGGGGGTGAGCTCTTTTCTTCCATCGGAGAGGTATCCAGCTTAATATTCGTTTCGGTATTCTGTCTTCATTCATCCTGTTCACATGTCCGAACTACATCAGCTGTTTCTGTTGGATGTCGTCACAAATATCTCTATTTGTTTTCATCCTTTGTAGGATTACGTCGTTTCGTATCCTATCGATCATAGTACAGCATGAAATTCGCCCTAAGTAATCCATCTCAGTGGCAAGCATTTCTTCTTTTTCTTTTTGCTAACGTCCCAAGCTTCTGAAACATACAAAACTACACTTTGTCCGAAGTCTTTTACATTCTCTTCTTGGTTGTTCTCATCTTTTTTGTTCCAAAGAACTAAGTTATTTGCCCTTTTTACAGTCCTTTCTTTATTAATCCTAATGGTGATTTCATCATTACTTGTGCCCTATTTATTGAATACTACTCCCAGGTATTTTGCCTTTTCCACGCCCACAATTGCTTCTCAGTCTGTCTCCAAATTGTTCCTTTTCCCGTTCCAACTGCCAAGTACTCATGCTTCTTCATGTTCATCTTCAGACCAGCTTTACTATATTCCTGTTTGTTTCCTTACCGTATAACTCAAGTCATCTTCATCTTCTGCTAATACAATCTGGTCATCTGCAAAATACAAACTAAATAACCATAGTAAAGCTAATGACATTGATGTAGTAGTGCTTTCCAAAAAAAATGTTCTAGTTGTGAATATCTGCCGAATTTCTCCCATTATTTTAGTGGAGTGGACAAAAGCAGTAGGGCTAGAGCAGCAGAAAATACTCTTGGGTAAAAAGTCGCCAGGTTCTTAGTTTACGAGATAGCTCCAAAATACCACTTGGAGGAAATGTAGGGTATAGGTTGTTCGCACTAAAGTGTATTTTTTTTTCTTATAAACAAAGGGCCTGAAAACTTTTTACCAACGAGTACTTTCTTTTTTATTTGGTCACAGATTCATATTTTACGATCCGTATCCACGAATTATCTGAAATTCCGTATTTTCGTAAGGGATAACCTGCCGGAGTTTGTGAAATGAACTCAGTGCCGTAGCCAAGTAGGGGTGTGGGGAGATATATGTAACCCACCTCGCGTGCCCCCCCCCCCCCCCGGTTGGTTGATTCTGCAGAAAAAATTTAAAAATAAAAAATATTTTTACCAGTACAATATTCAATGTTTCATTACGAAAACTGCTAAAATAGTACAATCTTACACTTTGAAATCCAAATTTTCCCGGGGGATGATCACCGAAGACGTCCTACTTTAAAGGAATTGTCGGTGTTTGTTACATGGTAAATATTAAGAATAGCTATTCATATTCATCGTGTACTGGCCGAACTATTGATCTTAGAGGTATAGTTTATTGATGGAAAATGTTGCTATAGTGGTTACAAGTAGTCCTACATAAAACAAATTATTTGGGTTAGGTTAAATAACCTAACGAAATAAACTAGTAGGGCTACACGTAACCACTACATAAACATTTTTCAATAATGAACCATACCTCTAAAGTCAATAGTTTGGATGGTACACGATGAGTAGCCATTGGCAATATTTGCCCAGCGTATTATTCCCCACCCCAACATTCGCCTTACACAAATCCTGGCTACGCCACTAGATGAACTCACTCACATCTCGTGACTCATGTCGAGTCACACACAGGCCTTTCCCTTAACCGGAGCAGGAGGAGCGGTAATTGGTAAGGTAGGGGAGGGTGAAGGAGGTGCAGGTGGGTGTGTGGACCGCGGCTGTGACGTAGGGAAGTAGCGCGGGCAGACGTCAAGGTCAGGCACGTAACAGTACGGAGCGGCGAACCTGGGGAATTTTCACCTCTGAACGTCACAGTTACCGTGCCACGCCTCCCTACCTGCGTTTCAAACGTGTTGCGGCGAGTTACGAATATTCTTTTGTTGACGAATCTATTTAAGGCTGTTCCAGTGATATCGAAAATCGCCATGTTAATAATATTAATTTGAATGGTCAGATGTGCTTCGTATGCCTTCCATGAACACGCCGAGAATGCGTGGACTCCCTATATAAGTCACCGCGCTTCACAATTTCTCACACTCGCCTTTGGGCGCGCTCAGGGAGAGGGCTATCGTCACTCCTCTCCTGCGAGCG
>PNEQ01067343.1:0-16517 GCA_003012365.1 Medauroidea extradentata | reverse complement strand
GAGTTGCATCTCCACTCGCGCGCCTGCTGAGTTGCATCTCTACTCGTGCGCCTCGCTAGCAACATTTAACCACACAGAACTTGCCACATATTTTACGGTGGGATTATTAAAGGCTACGTAGCGATGAGCAACTGCTTTTAAAGCTTAATACTGTTTTTAAATAAAACGTGATGGATTTAAATGAGGCAGACACAATTTTCTTATGATTTTTGACCAAAAATAATTAAATTAAATTAATTTTGTTTTTTGAAATTCTGTCCGAGTTATCCGAAGTCCGGGACATCGAGGTCCGAGTTATCGAGGGTTCACTGTATATATATATATATATATATATATATATATATATATATATATATATATATATATATATATATAATTTTTTTTTACAAACACACAGGATGGTCCTGAACTACAGGCACAAATACAGGGAGGTGATTCCTTATGGAAAATAAAGTAGGACATAAGTAAGACACTTTGTACCTAAGTGTAATATTGTGGGAGTACTGAGCCGCAGAATATCAAATTTGAAAACCGTATTTATTTTAAATATCTGAAACAGAATTATGTGAAACGACATTACTCAGAACATTGATTTGTGTTATTATAGTCTTCAAACCCACGTCAAATTTTGGTTGAAACCTTCAGCCATTACTAAAAGAACAGGGGTGGCCACCCTCTAAGTAGACTAAACATTTGTGCCATCGGGATAGTGGAACATTTGACGATGTTTTATTGAGTAATATGAGCTTTGTAATAAAAACTGTCCTCTTATTGCAACTGTCTAGGAGGGCTCATAGTTTTCGTGAAAAATGCATGCGAAGCTTTGGCTGAAGCGATAGAGTACCAGGAGAGCATAGGCAATACTGCTTACATTGTAAGGGAGATATCCACCCTCACAAAGCGACGTTTTACCGAACAAAACTTAAATCTAGCAGACAATAAGAAAGGTATTGTGAATGATTACATTGATCGTAAGTATTTGCACAGCCACTATTGTGGTGTACAATTTCAAGAAAATGAGGGGGTGGTACGGTCCTACCAATGTGTGTGTTACATGTAGGTATTTTGTATTGCTTTTCAAAGATGTAATACAAATGCATAATATAAGTCACCTTCACGCAACAAGATTATGTGAACTATTGAGAAGAAACACATGTGAGGCTGCACTTTATTGCCCGCCATGTATGCAACCTGCATTGCAAGGCTGGTCATATGACACAGTTGCGCGCGCATTGTTCGCTTAGCACCGCTACCGTGGTGTGCCAGGGTGGCATTGCACAGTTGGTGCGCAACATGGAGAGACGTTACACATATGCAGAAATGGCAGATATGCATCTCGTGTATGGTGCTGCTGGAGGTAATGCGAGGGAAGCTCAGCGTCTGTAAGCACAGACATTTACAAACAGACACTGTCCAGGACATTGAATGTTCTTGTCTGTGGACCAACGGCTACGCGAAACTGTAATACTTAACAGTGAACAGGTATGACACCGGCGTGAGACGCAATGTTAGAACAGTCAACTTTGAGGAGGAAGTATTGGAGCACATCACCGATTCCCCATCAAGTAGCACACGTGGAATTGCTCGCATAATGCATGCAAGCCACCAAAGCATGTTGAGGGTTATGCATGAACAACTACTACTTTCATCACAAAAAAGTGCAAGCATTACAACCAGCTGATTTTCAGTCACAAGTCAAATTCGCTCGCTGGTTTCTGCATCAATGCACAAACGAACCTGGATTTTCTCACAACATTTTGTGGACCGACGAGGCTTCTTTTACGTGTGATGGCATTCACAACAGTCGAAACAGTCATGTATGGAACGACATCAACTCACATGCGATGGTTGAACACTGCCATCAAGTGACATTTTCTGTTAATGTCTGGGCCAGCATTGTCAACGACAACCTGATTGGCCCTTATTTTTTACCGGAGCGTTTGACTGGCCACCTTTATCGACAGTTTTTAGAGGAAAAACTTCTAGTACTGTTGAAGGATATGGATTTACAATCACGCCAGCGTATGTGGTACCAACATGACGGAGCTCCTGCACACTTCAGTTTGGAAGTTCGTCGTCACCTTACCACCACATTTGGTGAGCGACGGATAGGCAGAGGTGGACCTGTGAAGTGGCCACCACGCTCCCCAGACCTGATGCCACCTGATTTCTTTCTGTAAGGTCACCTGAAGACATTAGTATACGAAACCCCGATCAACACAGTAGATGAACTTCGTGCCCGGATTACTGATGCATGTTTTATTATTCGCAACACTCCACACATGTTGCATCGCGTGATGCAATCAATTGTTCGTCGCTGTCAATTGTGTAGAGAAGTAGGTGGTCGCCACTTTGAACAGTTACTGTAAGAAAATGTGGCATTTTCGCAAGGCATGTTTTCGTGCAGTTGCAATCTAAAATAAAATAAAAACAAAACCAATAAAATTAATAACCAATGTACAATCATTAAGAGTTAATAAATGTTTTTTCCCATTTGGAATACAACTATCTGAAGATATGAAGAAACATGATTCTGTCCTATCGTGTAACCCGCTTCCACATACAGCAAATAAATTATGGTCGTACGACCACCTTTGCAACGCGGGTTGCATACCTGGCAGGCAATAAAGTGCACCCTCACATTTGTTTCTTCTCAATAGTTCACATAAACATGTTGCGTGAAGGTGACTTGTATTATGCATTTGTATTAAATCTTTGAAAAGCAATAGTAAATACCTACATGTTACACACACATTGGTAGGATCATACCACCCCCTCGTTTTTCTCGAAGTTGTACACCACAATAGTGGCTGTGCAAATACTTATGATCAATGTAATCATTCACAATACCTTTCTTATTGTCTGTTAGATTTAAGTTTTGTTCGGTAAAAGGTCGCTTTGTAAGGCTAGATATCTCCCTTACAAGTTACTGTACAATATTTTTCGTATGTAATGTTTTCTAACCCATTTTGGATGGAGCAATTGAGCACTTCCAAACACAATGTACGCAGTATTGCCTATGCTCTCCTGGTACTCTATCGCTTCAGCCAAAGCTTCGCGTGCATTTTTCACTAAAACTATGAGCCCTAGACAGTTGCAATAAGAGGACAGTTTTTATTACAAAGCTCGCATTACTCTATAAAACATAATCAAATGTTCCACTATCCCGATGGCACAAACGTTTAGTCCACTTAGAGGGTGGCCACCCCGGTTCTTTTAGTAATGGCTGAAGGTATCAACCAGCATTTGATGTGGGTTTGAAGACTATTATAATACAAATCAATGTTCTGAGTATTGTCGTTTTACATAATTCTGTTTCTGATATTTAAAATAAATACGATTTTCAAATATTTGATATAATGGGGCTCAGTACTCCCACAATATTACACTTAAGTACAAAGTGTCCTACATATGCCCTACTTTATTTTCCATAAGGAATCACCTCCCTGCATTTGTACCTTTGTACCTGTAGTTCAGGACCACTCTATATATATATATATATATATATATATATATATATATATATGAGGAGTGGGGGAGGAAAATGGGGTGATGGGGCTGAAAGGATACCCAAAAACTTTAATTAGCATTACAACACATGCCAGAAGAGCTAGTTTAAAATAAATAATAATAATAAAAAAATTAAGTACAGACTTCAAACTGAACGGACTAACTGAAATGTTTATTTCACCAGAAACCCTATGTTCCTTTATTACCAAAACATTTCTACATTCCATCCAATATTGTATATGCTTTTGTAGATTTGGCAGAGGGTTATGTGAAAAAAGCCCCCCAACCCTGCTATGAGAATAAAATATGACAACTGAATGTTTGAAACAAAAACTACACACTTCCAGAATAACATGAGCAAAATCAGGTGGGTAGGCAGGTAATTCAACTGCAGCTTCAGTGAAACAAATGCATAAAGATAAATTTACAAGGGCACAATATTATGGCCTATAGACAACTGGTCATATTTATGGATGTGGTGGTGTCCCAATTTCAACTTAGTGACATCATATTATATGAAGTCTGAACATGGACAAAAATAATTATAATTTCAGAAAATGAACTAGCTGTTAACAGCAATGAAGTACAGTAAATGCAGTGGACATAAAATGTTTATTAAATATAATTATTTTAATATTTAAATTAGAAATTATCGCCTTACAACTAGTATATAACGTGATTTTTATTTTACACTTTTTAGTGTAGTACATAATGCTAAAATTGTTTTTTTTTTGATGGACATATTTCCTAGTATGTAGCTAAATAAAATAAAACATTACCACTTAACATATCTTATGAATCATCTCTCTAAATGTCAAATAAATTATAAGTATTTTTTGTGTAACAATAAATTATGTTACAAAAAGAACATCCCTTCATACTTTAATTACTTTTTGACAACCGCTTTACGGTTAGAACTTTACACCCCTTGACTTGAAGTGACCGGACACGACATGAAGGTGATCAGCATGTAAACATTAGCAAAAAATGTTACTTTGCGAAAAACTGCTAATGTGAACCGTCTCCTCCGAAATCACATGTTAAGTTGGGAAGTTGTATTGGGGTTGCCTAGGAGGTAGGCAGCCAGCAAAAGTGTAGTGCTGGACGTGTCAGTACACTATAAGACTCATATTATTACTACTCATTCGTAATTGGTGTACTGTACTACTTAAAAAAAAAAAAACAGTTTTTGATAACTTATTAGTTATTTATTTTGAATATGAATAGATTGACTAGTTTTACAGCATATGCTCTAAAAATGCAAGCATTTACAAAATGCACAAATGTGACCCGTGTAAGACTGGTGCACATACTGCAACATACCGGGATTAGCCTTTATAGAGCGACCTGCATCTTGAATACGTCACCAGAATTTGTCTATATTGACCACTTCAGTTGCATAAATAAAGTGACCCCATTAAAGAAGTCGACTGGGTTAGTCCAGTGATCTTCGTGCACCACTCCGTCGCCCAGGGTACAGCAAATCAGAATATTGCCTTGCAGTGTGACTACAATGAGACAGTACACCTTTATACATGTATCACATATCGACTCTAACATTCAGTGGTTAATCTTCAAGTAGTTGTAGCAGGTCTTCTTCCAAAAAGCGCCGATATACAGCTTCAGAAAAATGTGTGGGAAGGATGTGTGGTCCCAATAGTATTCCATCGGAGAGTCTTGCCCAAAAATTCATAGAAAACCGCGATTTAAGTGAGAGTCCTCTGTTGCACGTTGATTGATATGAGCCCACACCAGAACTCAAAGTGGTTAATTCCTTGAAAAAAGTGAAAAAAGTGATAGTAATCATAGAAAAAGTGAGAAAAAAGTGACTTCCTGGAAAATGAGTGACCAAAAAGTGAATAGAAATAACTACTATAAAAAGGCCTGAATATAATAGAATAAAAAAATGTAACGGTTATATGTTGGTCTATCACACCCTGGCAGTCTTTCTACTAACTAGTTTAACAAACAGAAATGACAGATTGTATGCCAATAGTACAAAACTAAGCAATACGTAGAATAATGCTATACTTACAAAGTATTCACATTCTTAAACTCGTGAAGAAAAAGTCTAATCCACTGATGTAAACTGTAACATGGTTTACATGAAAATTCTGTCAAACTTAAGATCCTCATCAACAGTTCATAAAATTAATTTATAATATAAGAAGACATCACACTACAACACTATATCTAGTCCAAGTCAAGTAAGTTTCAATGTTAGCAAAGATAGAAATCAGACGTTCATCAGAACAAACATATAATTTTTGGAGTATTTTGAAAAATAATCTGAAATAATCTTAGATTTCCTTCGCTCCTCTGAGTGTTGTACACTGTCAACCTCTAGTTTCTTCTCTGCAGCTTCTTTTCTGACCTGGTAAACACCTTCCAACACAGCCTGGGCTAATCCGATTTCCTGAAAATCTTTCTTGTCTACAGCCCTCTTTAATCTCTTATTTGCTTCTTCAAAAAGTGCATCAGCAATTTTTCTTTTTTGCTGCTCTTCACTTTGCAAATGCTTTAATTTGTTCTCAGTACCAGCTATTATATTTCTTTAATTTTTCAGTTTTTGTATTCTATCTTCTTCTGCTATTTTCTTTTCTTCTGCTTCCAACTCCTTCCGAGCTGCTTCTTCTTTCAAAGCTTTTTCCTGTTGCAAATGAGTATGATAGCTGGTATGAGCCACACAAGCCATTGCTAATAGCTCCCTAGTCACTGAAACCAAATCAGGCTTGTTGAGGTACATCTTCATTGCACTCTTGACAGTCATTGCTGCATTAAGTGTTCTTTCTGACATGGAAGCTTTGTCTTGAGTCAAGAAATGGGACGATAGAGAAAACCCTCTCTCCAAGTCAGCATTTCCGTGGGAAAGAGACAACACAGCTTTCACAACTTTAGCAACATTAGGGTGTTTATCATCTCCCAAGCTGTTTTTAATAACAAAAAACTGAGCCCAGTAGTTATCGATACGGCCCACACTAAAACTTTTCTTCTCACACTGGAGCAGTTTCCACTCGTCCAACATGATACTTTCATCAACAACAATGGGAAAACCCTTTGCTAGTGCAACAATGTCTCGACAACTATGCTGCGAAACTCTTTTTTTTTTATGCAGGCACCGGCAATTCTTCAAAAGTGGTTTCGATGTTGGGGGCGATTTTCTGATAATGTGGGCACAGGCTTCAACATAATGGTTTTTCACTCTGGCAAAAAACTCCAGCTGAAACTTTTCATCCACTTGCAAAATATTTCACTTATGATTTGGAAATTTTTTACAAGTCAGGATGGCCACTTACTTGACCTGAAAGTTTTTTCTAACTTTCTCAGATTTAATGATTACTGAACAATGACATCTCAAAACAGTACAGTGATTCAGTTATAAATTCACCAGTGGTGAAAATTTGTTTAGGTATAGCCTCTCCAATGAAACTGAACACTTAGAAAATGTGTAAATTCTGTAACCAAAGTCAAGTTGGGATATAATGTGAATTAAACTATGTAATAGAAAGTTTCGGGTAGGTCTACTTGATATTGTATCTTGACTTTTGTCTGCAGCTACAAAATTCCCTGACATTTCACTTTTTTCACGTAAAGCGGCCAGCCTAAAAAATCTATTAAAAAAAATATTAAATTCACTAATTTCAAAACATACCTTTGAAATTTCTACCAAAACCTCTTCCCCAACATGAATTTTTTTGAACAGGAAGTAAATTTTCAGATTTTAATAAATCTTCATTTACACCAACAGCTTGCATATGTTCAGGTTTACAAACCTTCCCAAGCAAAGTCTTAGCAAGAGTTTCGAGTTCATCATGCATAACATGTATCATTGGTTCTTCTCTCTGGAACGCACCAGTGAAGCGTGTGAATATTCTGGCACTGGTACACATGAAAAAAACTTCAGCCTTTATAGTGGGTTTCTTCAATAAACTCACTACTCTCTTGTAGTTGTTGCTCTTGCCTACACTGTTCCTTTTTTTTTTTTGGAACATAACTGAGAAAGTATTTTGTGAGTGCTTCCCACTGTTCAACCAACCGTGATGCAGCCCCTTCCAAAGTGAGCGACCTTGATGGAACATGCTTGATTAAGTTGTGTCTTGGAAGAGATAGTTCGTCTCGTAACAGTGAGTAGTCCTCACATCTTGAAGGCAACACATCAAAAAAATCATGGACAACTATTACCAGATCAGCTGCATCTTCTCCAAGTTTATTCAGGCCACTGAGAAATGCATTGTGAAGTGCGTGGATACTGCATGTGCCAATATTCACAAGGGATGTCTTGCGAATGGAAACCAACTCTTCACTTATAATACGGGCAACTTTCTTGTTAACGTTAGAGCCATCACTACCTAACATTAACAACTTCTGACGAGGTAACTGAGCACTGTTTAGCGCAGAATTAATTTTCTCAACTAGTACTTCACCCGTAGCAGTTCCAATAAAAAAGGTTTGAAGATGGTAGTAACAATCTCCTGCTTCATATTAGACCAAAACTTGACAGCAACTTGCAGTTCCTTTCTGCCTGTGTGGTTTGTCGTTTCGTCATAGCATACTGAATAGTACGCACTATCCATGTCTTTAAAAATTTCACTGCTAAAATATGGGCCTAAAGCAACAGTTAAAAAATACCTAAATTTAGTGCTGCTCAGGCTAAAGTCCTCAGGTACACCTTCACCAAACATGCTTTTAAAAACATCAACTATGCCTCCACAAGATGCTGCTGAGTAATTTGAAACAATATATTTCATAACCCATTTCAGTTCTGCACTCGTAGAACTATCTCGTACAGAGTAAAGGCATTTTACACTGTTTTCTGGGGACATTTCACTTGAAGTGGAAACTGAACAAGGTCGAACTTGCACAAATTTAAGCTGACTAGGAGCCAACTTATCCCGACATTCTTTCTTATGTCGCTCACAAGTAGTATGCTGAGCTAGTGCTTGGTAACTTTTTGTTGATATTTTTACTATAACACTGCAAACCGCTCAAAACTCCCCACATCGTTTTTGTTTTGCCCACTGGCTAATGATATGTCCATTATAATCACGCCTCTCCAGCCACTCACCACGAAAACGACATTTCCCCATTTTCTCAGCATATAAAAACTCATACCTACGCACCATAGTAATGTCCTGCTTACTCGATTACCTTAATATAAATACATACAAAACATGGCTTGCCAGTCTTACATGTGATTTCAAACAAATCTGTATCATAACCAACGCATCATAACACGGAATGACGCAAGCAAAACTCCGATCAATAACACTGCCAATCGATACGGCAATCAGAACACGGAATGGCGCGAGCAAAGTGCCGACCAATAACACTGCCAATCAATACGGCGAAGTCAATCGATTCATCGACCGACATTCCTTTCATTGGCAAAAGCGACGCTAAATATTAAACGAAAATAAATTGGAGAAAAAAAAAATTCAAGTAGTAATGGTGGAAGAAAAGTTAACTTATAAATAGCTAGCTAACATGTATTTACAGCCACAAATTATGAAAAAAGGAAAATAAGTGACAATAAGTGAGATAAGTGACCATTTTCGACCCCTGCACACCCACTCGTGGATGTTGAAGACACCGGGCCTAGTAAAAGATGCTTCATCTGTGAGTAGGAGTTATCGTTACAAAATCTGGTACTTGCCTAATCTGATTTTGGTACCACTCACAAAACTATATATGAGTAGGCAGATCAGAAGAAAGTAACTGCAATGGCTAGTAGTGAAATGTGTGCAATCTGTCTCGCCGTAAAATGTAACTTACTGTCGATTGTGATTCGTTGAGCACATTATGAATTCCTTGGGTGCTAGAACATAGTCCAGTATATTGTGCTTAATGTTCAATTGAGGTCGGCCAACAATGTGGTAACGTGGTGTACAGTCCCTGTTTTACGCAAATGCTGACGAACTGATGTGAATGAACGCACATGTTTCAAACATCGGCAGGAAACTTTTCAACATATCGAAGATGTGCTTCGGATGGATTACACAACTATTCACAGCACGCCAGATGAACACTAACTACTCCAATTGATCATACACACTGTGACTAGTTGCCAGTAGAGTAAACCACAAACACATAGTATACAACCGATACAACTAGTCATCTCAGGAGGAAAGTGCACCTGGCCCTGAGTAGAAGACAGGGTTACAGGTGAGAGGATATTCACAGAGTACATACAATATAGCCTGTGTTGATGCGACACTACAGTGCTTCAGGCATCAGTAATACCTATACCGTCATAAGTAATCCACATACACTTAATTCCAGTCCAAGTATATTGAGAATTATCAATTATTGAAATATTTTAAGTGGGCTATAATGTCATTGTCAACAGTCAATATCATTGCAGGTAGAAGAACACAACTAGACAGCTTAGGGTACAGGGGTACGAATTCGGTAATGGCCTATGTCAAGGAATCCATCCCAGCATTCGCCTGGAGTGATTTTTGGAAACCACAGAAAGCTAAAATCAAGAAGCCTGTAGCCAGGTATTACTTTTTATGTTTGTTATTATGACTTATAGTAAAAAGGTATGTAAATTCCTTCATTACACAAAATATTAAAATAACACGCACAAACCGTTTTTGTAATTATTTTAAGTGACAATGTTGTTTGTTTAAATGCTAATGTAATTGCAGTTGGTTTTGCATTTCTTGAATCAAACCAATTTCATTGGATAAAATTGTTTCACAGATATTTGTCCCATGAAAACTCATGCAGGTTTGCATTATCTGCAGACATGTTTCTAGAGTAGGGGCATAATTTTTAACCATGTACACAATTTCTACACTCAGCAGAATCACACCACAAAAAGACATCAGCATATTGTGTTTTCATTTTATTTGGTTTCTGTTTGGTAACAGGTGTCCACAGTTTTTAACCACGCAATTCAGCGAACTGCGATTGTTTTAAAATTCTGGAAACTTCTTTTCTGCACGTTTACTGGCATACAAATGTTGGGAAAAAAAAAAAACAAGGTTCCAGTTTTTTTTTTCACTAAACACGAGCACACTTCTGTTTACTTGACAATGCAGTATTCTTATTCTTTCTTCTAGGTTAATTTCATAAAAAATACAATCCGAAGCGTTCATCATCCAGGAACACTGCTATGTCCACAAACTAAATAGCTTTGCATTGTTTTGCAATGCACCACACTGTTATCAGGCATTACAAGCTTGTAACTCTGGCTACACATAGTCTAACTGTGGGAATGAAATTTGACTAGGTATGTGGTGCATCATTAAGCATACAGTTACGAACGTGATTAATGATTTGCCTCCTAGTTCGTATATTTCCGGCATGACTAGTTTGACGCCACGCCATCACATGTACAGTGAAACTTCCCAATACCGGACACCTCTGGTGCATAAAAAAATGTCCGGTATTGAGAAGTGTCCGCTATTAGGAATTACAGTAGTATATAAAAAATATAGTACATAAATAAAAAATTTAAATACAAAAATGGTAGATCTACATAATTATTTTTAAACTCTATACTGCGTTAAACTCTTGCTCGTCCAAGGCCGAATTTTTGTGGTATTTTCGGAGAAATTTTAAAACCTTTCGACGATGTACGGCAATAAATCTTACCACGCACCGATACAGCTGGCTGGCCGACGTGACTCATCCACACACACTGGCGTGCGCGAGCATGAAACTGTGTGCCTTGTCTACACGTCGCTCGCTCTCGCTCGCACTGTCAGCCGGTTCGGCACGTGAAATATTTCCGAGTCGTGTGTCAAAGTTTCCGAGATCGACGTGGGTAATTATTAAAAAAAAAGTTTGATGCCAATGTTTTGTGGTGTATAATTTACGTTAACTGCATCTCATGTCATCCTAATTTGTCCATTGTTCCCAACGTGTATGTGAACAAATCCTCACTCCATATGCATTCGGCTAAACTCGAGTATTTTCATACGGCTCACTTAATTGAATGAAAGGCATGAAAAAAAAAACGTTTTCTATACTATCAATCTGCCGAGTAAACGTCACAGCCTCAGAAAGAAAGAAACAGAGGCTACAAAACCACTCAAACGTTAGTGTATCTACAGTCAGTCCATCCGTTTTTGGGGATGTACATTTGCTGGAACCGCAGCTATTCTCCGTCCACGACTTCAGTATTGCTTCTCTATTTCTTATTATGTCGGCAATCTGAGTTTTCCCCACGCCGAACTTCGCAGCAGCGTCACGGACGCTTAATATTTCTTTTTCATGCATCCTAATCACAGCTTATTTATCCTCTAATAAAGTTAAATGTTTACGCTTCTGAGACATTTCACACAAAATAAGTCACTCGATTACGACTGCTACACTATTACGTGAAGTGCATGAAAAGAAGAGTAAACAATGACTAAGCGCTACAACACACGTCGCATGCGTGTGTGGTGGGAGGATCGAGTTACACTGCAGCTGCGCGCGTGCGTGTGTGTGTGGGGGTCGAGATAACGCGAGGCTACGCGCTACCTGCTTACAAGGGGTGTACAAATCGCACTTTCTTAGTTACGACTCGCTGCCGAAACATTCATTGAAGCTGCTATGCAACTGATTTTGCGCCCCTTTTTTGCGCATTTTGTCCGTTATTCACATTATGTGTCCGCGTCCGTTAATAAGAATGTCCGTTATTTGGAGAGTATTTCTCCTAAGGCTCCATGTTAATCTGCCGGTGATTGGAAAAATGTCCGTTTTTCGGAAGTGTCCGCTATTCGGAAGTGTCCGCTAAGGGAAGTTTCACTGTACTTATAAATTACGTTAACGTTCACCCCCGATTTTTAACAACTATTCTAACGTAAAAGTACTAGATTTCTCCCGCACCTTTGCAGATTGCCGTGTTGCCATTTATTTTTACGTAAGAAAAATATTTTAGCATGTACGATTGTGAAGACGGAGCTTTATTTGTATAACAGTATTTACTTACGCCCAAGTGTTTATCCAGTAATTGTTTTCCATGTATAAGTGCCTTTGTAACATTTATTAACCTGTACTAGTGTTTGTTTACAAAATATGGCCGAGCGCCTACCAGTAGTGCCAATCCCGTGCACGGACTTTGTAAAAGTGCACTAAACAGTTATCATGGGAAATACGCACATAAATATAAATTGTACTTATTAAAGCAGTGCCTGTAATATCAAAGCAGTTGCTATAATATCTTTAATGTAAAATAACATTGTATGTGTCCATTAAAAACATATTTACACATTGCCATGAAGCTTTTTTTCAGTTGCAATAATTATATCTCAAATAGCACATTCACCTTAAAGAGCCAGTGTTACTTAATTTAGAGTCTCATTTGCCAATAACGTTAATACTGTACCAGTATAGGGAAAATACTGAAAACTTTTCTAAACTCAGTTTGATGCCCGCTAAGCTGTACAGAAAAGTCTGTGTTACTGTATTTGAAAACCAATTATTTTTTACCATAAATATTATTTTTCTTATTATGATATAGTGAACCCTCGATTACTTGGACTTAAAAGGAGAAAAATCTGTCCAAGTTACGATTTGTCCGTGTTATCAAGTGGTGTATTCATAGTCATTAATGACAATAAACGTGAAGAAATTGGTACGCTATAATTTCTGAATGCAAGAGAGGCGGCACCTGGGAAACTGGAGCCTGGAAAACCATTGGCTGACACTGTAGACATGTGTTAGTGTTGATGAATGGTGGGGACCTGTACGACGGAATTGTACGCCTTATCAGGCAATAAGCGAGGGCCAAGCCTGTGATTGGCTAGTTGAGTAATACGTAGTAGTGGTCACAGAGTCAGGCGAACAAACCATAGCCAAGCAAGAGAAAACATTGCAATGGCTGAGAATGATTCTGCGAGTGGGCTATGGCCTAAAACTCTTACGATTGAATAGGGAGTGACAAATTTACTGCGCATGGGCAGCACCATGGCCTCAACATTCTTTCTAATGTTTTAAATTTACAATATTTGGTGAAATTTTGGACACAAATATTTATACTTCTAAATTTGTTTTTTCCATCCGCACGCGCAGGTGTAGGTGTGGAATGCCGGGGAATTTTCCTTCGTATGTTTAAGCCACAAGAATAATCTGCGTGCCAATTTTTTTTATTTTCCTTTCAGACGATACTTTTCCTCGCCAATACAGTAGTGACTAGAGGAAAAAAAAATTTTTTGTACGCGTGATGATGAAATATCAGGAATAAAAACTTAAATAGAGACAATTTTTTTTTTCATTTCAATAAGTACATAATTCTGTTTTCACTGAGCAGTAATAAATGCTGGCAGAAGTCATAGCAAGTAGCAACTAAATAGACAAATTCAATGAGTTAGCCGGATGGTTTGTTACTACATAACTTCAGTAGTGGAGCCAGAAGCTCAATACTAACTATTGTCATCTATCACTGACAGGATATATTTTGATTGATCATATTTTCTCTTGTGCACAGGAAATGCCATTACTGTTTCATTACTCCCTATTGGTGGCATGGCTAAATATGGTTCTTCTCACCACTGTTGCATTACACATCTAAAACTCTATACATATGTTCAATGAACTGTCCTTATAAACTGTTAACTGACGTGTAAACAAATTATGCAGGACTAAACTTTACGAAGATTTTGTAAATACACTTGTAAGCAATAATCATGATATAAACCTGAACTTTCATTAAGATTTCTATAATTCTGTTGTATTATTTAGAAATGAATCCTTAAAGCACAAACCATGTTTTCTTCCATGTTACTGTAGGCATGGATTGGCATATTAATTTCCAGGAGACTCCATAACAGTAAATTATATATTTGCTTTATTTATATCATTACAAACAAAATACAATGCATTGTCAGGTTAGTGGAGAAAAACATTTGGATATCTATAGGCTGCAAATATTGGATAAATATTGTTTTGATAGTTACTTATGTAGTACTTTATTTTAATACTAGCAAATAGTACTCCAATGTTAACACACCGAGGTCTGGACACATCCTAAAACTTAGCATCCATTTTGAGTTTAAGTAGACACACGCATAAAGGTTTCTTTTGTAAGTTTAATACTTTATAAACAAGTTTATCTGAATGTGCCCCAAATGTTTCCATTTCAAGTGATTTCTTAATTTCATAATTTACAAATCAATTCCAAATGCTGCATTACAGTTGTGGAATGGAAGCGAATATAGAGTTGGAAATTAAACAATTTCTTGTAACCTCTTATCAGTCATTTAATTTCCCATTTAACCCATAATGTTAAGATGTCGACTAGGGAGCTACTGAACAAAATATATTTTATTGTTTCAAAAATACAGTGATACATAAGAAGTGTTTGTTAAAACAATTCTTCCATAAATTCAACGTGTATTCACAGTGTAGGTTTCATAAGTCATTAAAAAATTTCAATTACCATAATTTCAATTTGATTCCATTATAATTTAAAATCCTTGCATCTGTTATGTGCCCAGTTTTATATTTTGGCATATATATATTGGAACACCCATGCAATTGTTCCTCGCATTGTGTTTTAGAACTATCCACAAGAAATAATAACTGCAGGGTTTATGGTATCAGTAACAAAAAACCAAATTTTATATAAAAAGTTTCTGTCTGTATATTGACTTTCGATTTACGAATTTAAGTGTTTCAGTTGAGCAGATTTAGCACAAAAAAGTACTCAAATAGTGTTTTAATTATATTTTCTGTAGTGACTATGCTTTCTAATGTCTAATGGCAAGATATTGCAAAAAATATGCAGATTTCCAGTTAATATTATTTATCTCATACAGTGAATATGCATTTTGTAGGTATTTAAAATGCTCATACCTTTAATCTCCTTACATAAATACAGCATAACCTGTCGGTTTGTTCATGGTGGAAGAGAGAATTATGAAAGGAAATAAACATACAAGCAACAATTAATAAATTATATAAAAATTAAATTCAACGGAAAATTCAAAGAAATACAAACAAACAAAGGAAGTCACATCCAGTAAAATAATGTATAAAAACATGACTATGAGAATAAACGTACATGTTACCATAGTGCTAAATAACGCTTAAATTTTTTAAACAGTTTAGCAACCATTAACTGCCTTTACAATTTGCTAAATACATTGTTGGAAATATCACGGTCCTTTTTCGTGTTACATAAATTATTTTTGTAACTTTATTATTATTCTCGTATTAGACAAATCATGTGGTGTGAGCAGCTAAAGGCACTACTGATGGATACTCTTGTAATAATTATTCATTTTCTTTGTTTAATGTTGGCTGCCATGCAATTCTGAAATGTAATTAGACAGTTTAACTCTTTCAGTGCTGTGATCGACTTTAGTCGACTGATGTATTGTTTGTATTAGGTGCTGTGATCGGCAAAAGTCGATTTACACATTTGCCGTTAGTGCTGAAGTCGATTTTGTTCACATTCCGTCTAGTTTCTTTTTTATATTGATCTGCTATCTGTTGGGAGTTCTTTGAACTACTTGCACAACGTCTACGGTCACGACGGCTCATTAGGCAACAAATATTTTCACCATATGTGTTACGATTTTTGTGTAACGTGTTTTTATTTTCGGGACTTCTACAGACTAATACATTCATGATATTTGTGTATACATAATCATAATGTAGTTGTAAACTTATAAATACACCAATATAAAGCTGCATTATAATTTTTAATGTAAGACTTTCAGCAACGAGTCATAAATGAGCTACATTTCACTTGAGTTGTAGAGAGGCAATAAAAAAGTTACTGACTACGTATTTTTCCCCTTTTGTGTTGTATATTTACCTTCAGTCATTCCACACACAAAATTAATTTTACTCTCAGAATTCGGAATGAAGTCCTTTATATTTTCTTAGGTTGCAATTGTTACAGCCTGCTTCTGTAAAAAATCGTAACTTTTATTGTAGTAAACATGGAGAGGCGAAAGCGTGGTTACGATCCAACAAACCCGGAAGAGTATAAGAAGTTATTAGAATTTTTAGCGGCTGATTCGGACTCCGAGGATGAAATTTCAAACAGCGAAAGTGAAAGTGAC
>PNEQ01067342.1:0-16517 GCA_003012365.1 Medauroidea extradentata | reverse complement strand
AAGGAAAAGAAAATAGTTATGATTTGTATGAATTAAATTAGGACAGAAGACTCATTAAAATAAATGAAACAAAAGCTATTTCAGTTCCGAAACTTTATTAAGTAGGTACCAAACACATACTTGCTACATATATATTATGAATTCCTTATGTTACATTGATTTTCATTACATGTCCGAGGCCCTTGAACAGCCTTAATGTTACTAATCAAATAATTCAATTTTTCACGTGCAGGAGTTGGTGGCCCTCATGTTGTTTTATGTATCCAATGAATATTTTTGTACATAGCATGCTGTTTCTGAGATGAACATAGTTCCTATTACAAAATAAAATCAAAGTATAAGGCATGGAGCATGTGTAATTAATTATATTGCATACCAAACACTTAATTCGTAATCATCTTTCCTTACTGAATGTGTGTCCAGATACTTAATAAAACAATGACGTAAAACAGAACAGTACAATTATTTGGCATTTAATGATTCCTCTCGAAGTCTGCTGCAAATAGAAAACATGCCCCTTGTTTTGTGTGCGGAGGGGCTGACTGACGTGACCAGTAATGTCTGCGCCGTAGGTACATGGCACGCTACGCTGCTCTTGTAGTGCTCTGTGGCTACGTTACACTTCCTCTCTGGTAAAACAACATTGACTCTACGCCAGCACAAGTTGCTCAACACAACACTATTTCCTATCTGGACACTCACACACGTCTTCCTCTGCTGTTGTGGGGATCGAAGTACTCGGGGAAATGTAGAGACAGTGGGATGTCAACATACAGGGCCCATGGCCATATGTGACAACAAAGTATGTGCTCGGCTGTAATTGCAATTGATTACACGAGTATCAAGAATTCTTATAATGCACATATTCTGCTTTAACACTAAAAACAGGAAAGGGTTACATGCTGAATGGTACACAAATTGTCTAAATGTAATCTTCATTTGAACACATGCCTCTAATACAACTTGCAATAACACACAGACTACAGTAATCAATGGAATACTTTGACAAACAATTGTGATAGTTCTTCTAGTTTTGATGGTCATGATACAGTAAAATGTGCATAATTGCTTCAAAACAAAAATATTCAGGCAGTTTATAGTATATTATCAAAGAAACTTGCAGTGCAATTTTCACAATGTGACAAAATTTGTTGTTTCAAGGTATCAGTTATTGCCATAGTAGGAGATATTTTAAGAAATTACAAACATTTTTACATCTCTGCAGGCCAAAGATGATATGTTTATTAGTTTCTGTTTGCTAGCCTGTTTATTCCTGGAGGCTATACATGTGTGGAGTTTTAGATGTATAGTAACACCGACATGAACAAATTTTTAGCAATATTTCAAGAATTAAGTAATAAATACATTTTTCCCAACTTGTTACCGCATGCAAAGTATAGAATGTAGAGAAATACCAGCAGGCAAACAGAAATTGTTGGTAAGAACAACTTGTATTAATTGCTGGTTGTGCAGAAGTGACCAAAGAAGCACACGTTACAGTCTTGTCTAAAGTAAGTTCATTACTAAGGAAAGCTTGCTCCTCCTTACACGCTCGGGGAGGGCATTGCCCCCCCCCCCCCTAGCCGTCCCCTGTGTCAACACTTGTGTTTGCATGTCAGTGGTAGTTATTTGATTCTCACTTGCCAAGATCCCAGCCCAGCGTAAGTAAACCTCTTATATCCAGCTTCATTCAGTCTTTTACCTTCCACCGCAGTCTTTCTTAATTCTAAGTCTGCAAATAACTATTTCATTTTATTTCATCAATTAATGAGATATAGCCTTACTAGCTCTAGGACAGCTAACAGTATTTGGATCAAAGTTTAATACATTTCGTAATGTGAATTACTTGTCAAACTGACCTTGAAGAGAACTATAATTTTAATTTCATGTCCACCAGAACATTTTGAATCCTAACTAAAGACTGATCAAATAAAGCGTGATATTTTATCAGATGTAGTGTATTACATACTTACTAATAATATTTTCAGTAATATATTTTGTTGTCCCAAATATTAGTAAGTTAATAAATTTCATTCTGAAACTGTTCTGCTAAGAACCATTAAAACCCTGGAAAATTGTTGTAGTATTGTAGGCCTATATTAATTTTATTCATTAACTTTTTCCTAATAATTTACTTACTTTTTATGTGTCCCTTTGTTGATGTGAGACGTGTGTTGTTCATCAGGAATGGTGCGTGCTCACTGTATCATCATTTCAACAAACATTATTCTGTAGTAGTACACGCTGAGCTTCACATAGCCGGCCGGCCCAGACGTTGTTGGTATTGGAGAACCTCATGTTAGTAATGTATGTGTATATAGGCGTTCTGCACAAAGTGAGTGTCACTTGCTGTTACATCATCTTATTGCCAGCTAGTTACTGAATGTAGTTCAATGCATTTTCCTATTTAAATAGAACAGAAATGTAATGAAATAAATCCACCTAATTTTTATAAAGCCAATTTAGGGTTTATTACCAAAGTTTTGTCCAACATAGTCATTGTTTACTCTACAGATCCAGCAATTACTACTTTTATGTTGCATTAATGAATTGGTGTGTTTTATTAACAACATCACATTTTATTATTCATCAATTTGTTCTCTTCTGAAAGAAAAACATTAATTATTTTCCACGGTTTTAAGCTAGTAGTTGAAACTACTTGAAATCTGTCAGGATATTGTTATTTATGTTTTACAGTTTTGTGGAATGTTGTGATTGTGTTTTAAAAAAATTATTGCTGAAAATCTCAGCTTTGGTGTGTGAAAATTTGGGAATTTCATTTGCTAGCTCTGTTAGGCGCCCTGTGTCGACTGGAAAGGCAAACAACACATTTATAATAAATTGTTTATGCATCTCTCTAGCTCTTTTAAAAGTTTATTGTTGAACTGATATAATCTTGTGTTATGTTGGCAGAATCTGCCCCGTCATTATATTCTCTTCTGTGATTGTGCCTAGGCTAAAGTTGTGTTGCCTGCTGTAGAGGACTTATGCAAGAGAATACACTATTCTTGTAATAGTTGGAGTGAAGGGCATGGCAGTAGATATTGCGAGCGTATACACGTATGTAGTTGTGAACACGTAGTGATATATCTGCAGCAGGTGACTGGAGTCGTCGACTGCATCCCGGATGTGGAGAAGCAAGGACTACTTTGTCGACAAGAACACCTTGGTTTCGACAGGCACGGCCGCAAGTACTGGTTTCTGGAGCGACGTATCTTTGTGTGAGTCTTCTCGACATTACCTAGTATTCTATTGTAGTGTACACTCGGGTTCCAGTCCCTGCTGTGTGTGTAGTACAGTGTAAATGTTTTATTGCTATCATTGTTTTATAATTGCTTGAGCTTATGATGCATAATTTCATTTGTGGAAAGGAGAGTTGTGACAAATCTCCTGACTTTTGATTTCTGAAAAGCAGAATGTTTATGTTCTAACAGGACTGTAAATGAGTATATGTAAGTAAGTATGTTATACTGAGCAGAAGATGATTAAATATATGTGCTTGTGTATATCTGTAGCTGATAACGGACATATAGGACTTAGTGTGAGACATAGTGTAGGGTTAGCATGTTACCAGTCTTACCATCCGTATGGAAATGTTACATGGGCTGTAAGAAAGTGTATACATTGTATCCATAACTAGAAGCATAAAACAATTGTTTTATTGATAAACAAAATGGTGTTATTCCCGTGTACAGAACACTTACGTCAAACACGCTACCTCCTCACACAATGTAATTCTCGCTTGTACAAACATCTTAAACTCCTGGGTTCTTGTAGAAGATAACAAATATGTGGGTTAATTTTTGCACGGGGCTATAGCTGAAACTTTTAAGTAGAGTCGATTGGGGCGCCTAGCTTCATAGCTCTGGGGAATTCTTAATCGCGATATATTTATGGAAACTTGTGACCTTTACAATGTTAAGATGGCAGTCCTATCGAGATGTAAATAAAGAATGTTCCGTTAATTAAAAAAAAAACTAAGTATTTTAAAATTGATTCCTTTATAGCCGGTAGTTTGCTCGTGAAGTCGTGACTAATAGTTGGCAAGATTTATGCTGAGGTGGCCGTGTGTTGTGTTTAATGGCCGTGGAGTTTTGTGTGGTGTTCGTGATGGTGCCTCCTGGCAGTCGAAATTCTAAGTGCTGTATAAGTTTGGAACGTTGTAACTTCATGTATAAACCCCCAAAATTTGCGAGAGTTCTGCCATTTTCATTCCTCGTGCTACGTTGTAAGAACCCAGGCCTTTGAATTGTTAATGTAACGCTGAGCTAGTCGTGGACGTGTGGCATTTTGGCTTTGACGCTCCACATTTTTTGTCTGCCCAGCGTGAGACGTGCCATAATGCCATCAGTAGATAATGTGTGTTTCTCACTTAGCTAGTATGTGCTGTGTGTACAGGGAAAGTGAGGATGGGGAAGTGTGGTACTACAGCACGCCCGCGCAGCTACAGGAACTCCTCGAGTGTCTCGACAAGGCACAGATGGAAGTGGCACTCTATCGTGAGATAACCGACTTCAAAGACGAGATTGTCAGGCAGATGGATCTCACCGAGAAGATCACCAACCAGCAGAAAGGCAACAAGAAGTCCTACCTTGACATGGAGAATGGTGAGCCTTCAACAGATTATCACTTCTCATATCTCACCATATTTGTGTGTTTCAGTTACAGTAGAGTCCTATTACAAAGAAGGTGATGCGTTCTTGGTTCCGTCCACGCCGTACCATATTGAGCTGATTTGGCCCCTGAAACCAAACAAATCACCTGAAAATTGTGTTAAAACCTATTAACTCTTTTGTGCGGATTAAAAAATTTTTAATTGTGCCAAGATAGTGTAGAAAAATTATAAAAAAAAAAAATATTTTTTTGTAAATAGTTTATTTTTGGTTATTTTTAAGCGAGAAAACAATATACGTATCTATGGTTTACAGAGTCATTTAATTCGATGTTAGGCTAAAGTCGCATGTCGCAGTTTAGATACATGATGTATATTTGACTATCATCAAATGTTGCAGCGGAGGAGTTAAACAGGAAGTAGCTTGTTACATTATTAAAATATTAGTTTATTTAAACAGGTTGTCATGTGCTCTTTATAATGAAGTCACAACACAGTGTGGATTTTTTTGCAATACAGTAGAAACTTGTTGCATCGTTTTTGTTTCCATAGTTTTCCCGTATCTATCATTTATTTTTGTTGGTCCCGAAAATTTTCCTATTCAAACAATGTTTAAGAAGTCCACATCAATCATTCTCGTAAGTATCGTTTTTCCAGCATCCATAGCTCAAAATATTTTGTCCCACAACCCAAAATTTAGGCGTATAGATCGTTTTTAAAATTAATTTCAACCTACAGTGTAAATTTTAAAACGAGCTGTTCTAGCGAACGGTAAAAGACAATCATGGCAGCCCACAAAGTAAACATGCCCAGCCAATATTTACATTTTCCTAGCGATTTACACTTTTTTCTTCAGGTCCTGTTTGTTTCCAAATTAATACACTGTTTAGTTTTCCCGCATATCACATCATCAAAATTTTATTTTTCACGCTGTGTACGGTTTTCACCATCCGAAAACAATATAAACACGAGATGTCAGAGTCACAGATAACCAAGGAAGAAAGGAAATCTAAACTTGTTTGGAAATAGAACACAGAAGAAACATCGCAGCGAAGTTGGTGATCACGTACAAAGCCACAGGAGAATGACCGTGATCACGTGTAACGGTTGGACTCACGACACAATAAATTCAAGATGGTGGCTGGAAGAGAATTGCAGCCGCTAGCTCTATCGATTGTACCGGACTCTATCGATCGCTGTTTTTACTTTGGATACATTTGATCTCTTTATGTGCGTTCGTTTGTCTTTGTTTTTAGCGCAATTAACGGCAACTTTAACCTAAAATTTGTGAAACATGTTTGAAATATTTTATTTTAAACAAGACGTGTTTTAAAATCATTTCCATTTTAGTGCAGAATGTTTTGATGGTTATAAATCGGTAATGTAATTTCACAATTGCACTTATTTATATTAAAAAATTTGTTTAAATATGATAGTAATGCTCCTTTTTTTTTTTCTCCTTAGTGTAATAAATAATAACTTGTGGAGAGATTTCTTGTTTCGTCTTGTCAGTCAGCTCAGCACATAAAGTACAATTTCAGATTTCGAGGTTAGGTAAAAATAAAGGCAAGTCCACATGCATAGTTGGTCCGCATTCATCATTTTTTTCTTCTGGTCCTTTGAAAAACGATCCATAGAGTTTCTACTGTAATACTATGCCTTAACTGTTGACATGTTTTGACTGTCAGTTGGAAAGCACATGATCGTGGAAGGAGATACAATGTGTTTGTTTACGGTAGTTTTACCGTCTTATGATGCGTCAAAAAATGGAATTCTTATACGCAGGGCTAGAAAGTTTTCGCGTTCGCAAATTCGCGCAAAATTCATAGCGGAACACAAATTTTTGATGTTCACACGAAAAAGTATCAAGACCTAACGAAATCACGAATTTTTTCCATTAATATGGCCTTTGTGACATCAGTGGATTACCCAGATTATTATTACATTGATCCAACATCACAATCAACTGAACATGTGTTTAAGCGTACTTACAAAACATAGAATGCGTATTTACTACAATAAACAACGTATTTTAGTTTCATAATACACCTAAAGATTGATGGACTGGTAGCGAATCCACTGCTCATAGAATCAGCCATCCATTTTGAAGTTTGGCCGCTCAGGTGATCTAACTATCGATACTGAAGACTATGTGGCTTCTCAAGAGATAGCATCAGTAGCTTGCTTTACTGTTTCACAATCTGTATGGTTCGGTTGCCTATTTCTGTTTTTGATATGTTGACTCGCAAACGTAAATAACTAAGACGTATTAAATAATAAAAACACTTAGTTTTATTTTGGAATGTGTCGTAAATGTTTAATTTTTCAAAAAATATGCCGGGTACTATAAGTAGTAGTTGTTGGGAAAATGTCAACGTTTTTTTTTTTTTCAGTCCATAATTGTAAAAAGATTCCTGAAATATGGAAATATTTGAAATTTACCATACCTAAAGTAACCTAATACTGATTACAAATAAAACAGAAAGAGTTGTGCACAAGTTCTCACAGGATGGTACTTGCAGATAGAAACACACACACATAGGACGAACACATTTCTCCGCGGACGCGCGGTCACAACGTTTCGCAGACTACTTCTGCTTCATCAGGTGAGTGGAGGCACACTGAAGTCTATAGTCCAGCGGTGGTTGGTAATCAGTACACCTAGCGGCGAACTAAGGTGCGGCAGGAAGTTTGAAATGAGGGTTTGTTATCTGAGGTTAAGGCCAGGTGGCTGTCTGGATTTTGTAATGTATTGATGTGCCATTTCCCAGCGTCTTAATTCTGCTTTGTTTTTGTTTTTCAACTGTGGTAGGGCCCTCACCACTCTGGTTGTATAACAGGAATCAAAGTTGGAGTTATGAAGTGCTGCATGTGCAGCAACTGGCTTCTCATGTGGATCAACCTCCGCTCCAGCTATGGCATTTTTGGTGTCAGCTCTGGTGCCATTCATCCACTGTCTGAGAGTGTTGGTGGTTAGGCCGATATACTCTGCATTGCAGTGAGTGCACTTTAGCTGGTAGATGAGGTTTTCAGTTGCACAGTTGTAGCTTCCTGCTATGGGGTAGCAGAATCAAGACGCTGGGAACTGGCACATCAATACATTACAAAATCCAGACAGCCACCTGGCCTTAACCTCAGATAACAAACCCTTATTTCAAACTTTCCGCCGCACCTTAGTTCGCCCTCTGGCCGCTAGGTGTACTGATTACCAACCACCGCTGGACTATAGACTTCAGTGTACCTCCACTCACCTGATGAAACAGACGTAGTCTGCGAAACATTGTGACCGCGCGTCAGCGGAGAAATGTGTTCGTCCTACGTGTGTGTGTTTCTATCTGCCAGTACCATCCTGTGAGTACTTGTGCACAACTCTTTCTGTTTTATTTGTAATTAGTAGCCTAGCGGCCTTTCCCGCCAGTAACCTAATGCTGATCTAACTTAACATAAAATTTAATAAAATCTTATATATTTTCTACGTTATATATATATTTTACCGTCATCAACTGTGAATTCATTACACGTCATTTCATTTATAAATAAAATATTAATTCTCGTTGTTGAAAATTCCAACACGGGTGCATTTCACTCGGGTTAAATTCTGAACACTTCAAACTACCCATCCCTATAATATGCGCCATGCTTGTCAAAACATCGTTTGTTGGTTGCTGTGTCGCGATCATGTGATGGTAGTTGTGTCCAGCAGCCAAGAAGTTGAAGTTCGGGATCTACCTTGTAACTGCCACCTACTACAACCACAAGTAGTTGGTGACATCACGAAAAGCCGTTCAGCCAATTACAGCCTGCCAGCCACCTGCACTACCACCAACAATACCGATTCTGCCAGAGACTTAACCTCACCTTACTTAACTTATTAACCTAACCTATCCTAGTCTTTTAGAGAACTTAGGCAAATTAGCTAGGCGTGCTATAAATCATTTAAAGAATGTACCAGAATTATGGTACGATGTTCTACAAACCTCTTAAATGTGCCATAATTATAGGACAATGTGCCCACATGTACCAAAATTATGGTGCAACGTACTATAATTCTCAATGTGCCATAATTAAGGGATTAATGTAAATTTGTTAACAGCGGGTACTGGATTCATAATATTGTTCTATATACACATCATAAGTGTACCATAAATATGGCACTTTGGCAGTAAACCTGTTCCAAGAGTACTACAATTAAGGCACTATGCAGTCATTACTAAAATTAGGGTATTATATAACGTTATTATAGTACAGTACCATTTTAATGGTTCGGGAGACCATTAAATAAGTGTACTATATTGTTAACAATACTCTAAATGGACTTAATATACCACAATAGTTGTTTGGGATGAGAACTTGGTATTTGGTACCATAATTATGATACATTGTCAGAAAAAACTAAAAACATAACCTCAAATATTATTTGTGATGTGTCCATCACATGAAAATTTGCACTTCAAATATGTGTGCATTGAATATGGTCGTAGCTCATTTGCATTGCCGACTATCAAGTTTAACGTCAAAGGTGGCAATCCGAGACATTTGGCGATGTCAGCATGCTTTTCACCGGGACATTTCTCTACCTCCTTTATTATTTCAAGGCATCGCTCAAGTGAGTGAACAGATTCTGAACGCTACGACATTGTTACAGCAATAATTTATCAAGACATTTCATAGGCCTTAAAACAAAAATAGTGTACTCCACTTGTGAACAAAATTTACAAAACAAACGGAAAACGTAACAAGAACAAGATATGTATTTACAAGGCAAGTGGACAAAACGGCAGAAGAAAATTCCCAAAATTCTTGACATTACTGCAATTTATTCACACTTTACTGAAATGCGAAAATAAAAGCACATATTTACAATAGAACAAAATGAATTTCTACACAATGTGTGTTCGAAATCTATTGAAAATAATTTGGATATCAACTTAAAAAAAAAGTTTTCGTCTATTAAAAAATTAAGTTTTTCTGTTGGTGGCAACATGTTTGTTGTTCTTGTAAAACGAAAATACGGCAATGTTTGTGTTTACACACACAACCTACAGTACATAAAATATTTCTTACAATAAGATGAACGATTGCCTAACATACTTGAAACAATAACTGTGAAATTTATAGTCAAAACAAATCAAACATATTACGTTCATCCATATTTTTGACAATGGTAAATGTTTGCCTTGTGCGGTTATGATACATTGTTTACACCTGTTTGTTTCGAGAAGTGTATACGAGCATGGTATGAAAACGTAAAATGTAAGGTAACTTTTTTTTTTTTTTTTTGTTGGCGAAAATGTCTGAACGGTCAGTGTGTGAAATTTATGCATATACTGTATGTATGAACAATCCATGTGGGTTTATTTAACATTGTTTATATGGGTATTTTGTTGGGACCATGAAAAACTATCAATGGATCTGGGAAATGGAAAAAAACGGGAACGATGCAACGAGGTTCCACTGTATTTTATATTAAATGTATTTTACCTTTTTTCATAAACACTGATTTTTAGCTCTGAAAGTACCGACTTTTAAATTTGAAACCACCGCTTTTTGACACTTGAAGACACTGAAAAATTCGTTGTGCAACTTATACGGTATGGAATGTAATTTTTTTGTGCAGCAGTGATGTTATAGACAGACAGATTCAGAAGGTGAGATTTTGGCTAATTAATTGCGCTTTGTTAACTGGTTTCTTCTGTACTCATTCTGAACAAACAGCAGAGTGTCCAGCGATCTGGAAATTGCAGGAAATACAGGAATTGTATGTGATTTTTTCAAAGCTGGGTTAGTGTGGGAAATGTACTTGAAATTGTTTTTTTCTGCGGAAATTTCTATTCATCTAAAAATTGCACGATACTTTAACAGCTGCAGTTTTAGTTATTTATGGAGGCAAGTTTTTATTGTATCGTGCAAAATCGTTAATTTTTCAATTGCTATTGTTTAAAATAGTGTGAAGTCCCATCATTCTGTGCTAACTTACAAAATAAATGTGCAATGTTTAATTTGTGCCGTAGTAAAAAAGTCTTTGATTCGTGAATTGTTTACAGGTGAATCGACAGAATCGATTTTTGATGGAGTTATAGTATATCGAAGTAGACCAAAAAATGTCCGGCATATGTTTTGGGTCATTCAATGCATTTATTTATTCTGGTTTTACACTGTACCTGGTCATTTTTATGTTGTTTAACATTGTCATTAAATATTGATCCTTTTGAACACCAATTTAACAAAATGCCACTGGACTCTAAGATATTTACTCTAAATTTATGTTTCGTTTAATTAAACTTCATATTCCCCCTCCCCAGCCATCAAAAAAGTTCAATCTTCTGCATGTTTTGTCAGAATTTAAGGTCATTTTTAATGAGTTTTGGCTTAAAACAACAATGGTACTCAGTTACCGTCAATAGGTAAGCCATAGCAGTGAAAGTATACAAAATCGGCGAAAAGAAAAAAAAATTCAAAGAACATTCTGCTAGCATGCGCATTGTGAGTCAGGCTGCTCTCATGCCATCAACATGTGAGATGCGCTGGCTAACATCGCCAAGCTGTCAATCTTTCCGTCTCTCGCCCGCCTGCTCCACCAACGAAATTCATGAAATTCCAACGAGAAATGGTAGAAAAAATGCAATAAAGACTGAATTAAAAGTTTGAGAGACAATGGTAAATTAATAACTAAATATGTGTGGCGGTAGCCATTCTAGGTTGTAGGTAGCCACATTTGTGAAACTTCTAGGTCTCTTTGCTAAAAATACTTTGCACTGGAGCATTTTGTTAGTATCAGAGAAACAAATTAGTTATTTGTACAGTAATAAATTTGTTGTAAAAAACCTGCATAAATAACATAATTACCGGTACATATATATTTTTATAAAAAAATACATTGGTTTTATCATGGGACGCAACAGAAAATAAAATCACTCTGGACACCACTGCATACTATAGGTAATAGAATGAATCAATTCTGCACAGCAACACATAGTACAGTGAATGCGAAGCACTATCTGTGAATTACTTCCAGAGTCCTTAACCGCCCTGCTGTGGAGACTGGATACCTACATGCTCGTTCACTCGCCAGCCGCTAGGGTTAGGATCTAGGCGCTGACTTATTATGCAACAGAGCGTTGCTCGCTCGGCCGCGCCAATGTGTTTTTATCTCAATGTCATGCCTGCAGCCAAGTTTTTAGGATTTTTTTTCTTGACGAATGGTTTAAGATTATGTATGGAGAAATAAGTGTATACTGCGGCCAGTGCTGGTATTTTTAGAAGGCTTACATTGCAGTTAATGTACTACATATTTTATCAAAGTCATTTAATTATTTAATGCATATTTTTTGTTATTTTTTGAAGGTTCCTATAAATCCTTTTATTAAGTCACTGTTTTCATTATTCCAGAGTACGTTAAATCTCGGCTTTACTGTAGAACATACTATTTATGCGACAGTAAGTATAAAGTACAAGTATTGTGGCAATTCCGATGAAGTTGTGATGTGATATTTGATTGAATTTTTGTCTCTGGAAATGGCAAAAATTTTCATTCTGAATCATATCAAAAACCGGGAATGGTTGGCAAAATAAGCATTAACTTTATTAGAGCTGCAAAAATAGTGAAAACAACAAGGATTAAATTGTTGTGCCTACAAATAGGGAACATGAGTTTGAAGTAAGAATGAGTATGTAAATTCAAGATATTAGGTTCTATTTAAATTTTGAAATACAGTATTTATCCTTAGCACTTGTTCCTTTTCCAAAAAATTATTTATTTGTGCTGTATGTTTAGTAAAATTTGACTTAAGTAAATTTAGCTCACAGGTTTAAAGTGTTGGTACTAAGTGAAAAATTCTGTTGGGAAATATGACATAATTAAGTGTTAAATTTTGTTCTACATGTTTGTCAAGAAATGTGTCTGATTTAAGACTGTATAAATAATAATAAATACAATATTATATTCTGCTGGTCCCTTATGTTTATATAAATTTCTTCCCACACTTCAGTTCATATGAGTTTCAGTGTTGTCCTCTTTATTAGTTTCTATCCGTCAAATAAATAAATAACATCTTGCAGTATCACACACACCGTAAAAATTATGGTAACGTATTTAAAACCTATTCTGTGGAACTTTTGTCACAATAACAACAACTGTTTGCGATAGATGCTCTGTACTCTCCGAAGTGTGCCCATGATGTACCAAGATGGCATCCATAACAAGTTTGGCCGAGCAAGTTACGACAACAGTTATCGATGTAACTGCGTTTCCGCACAAATGTATTCGTAGCATATCTAAATGTAGATCAACACAATATGCTGATAAACTGTGATTCTCACATGCATATGTATTTAAGCTCTATTTATAATAAAAAAAGAAAACATTTTGCACTGTATATTGATGCTTTTGAATTACAGTAGAGTCTCGTTATAGTGAAATGTCACGGTTCTGTGTTCGAACTTCGCTAAAGCAGTGTCTTCACTATAGCCAAATTTGGCCGATTATAACCCCTAAACCCAAAAATTGCATTAAAACTGTCTTTAATCTTACTTAATTACAAAATAGTACGATATTTTAAGGAAATATAGGTTTATTTTAACAGGTAACTATGCGCTGGTTACAATGATGCTTAACAAGTATGGGTGCAACTATTTGCTAAGTCAAAATGGGCCGAAATCTCCACCGCATCATGTAAGTATGATTATTTATTGCTGGGCTGGCTCAACGGTGTCTCGCCGGTGCGGCAAAAGTGCACGCGCCGGCAGACAACATGATTACACTGCCGGCCGCTGCAGACCAATATAATCAATTTTGACGAGTGTATCAGTTTATTTATTTATTTATTTATTTTAGCATGCGTGCTCTGATGACAATTCTATGTGACCTTTCACGCTATGGCATGCATCAAATAATTTGTGCGCATGCCCGAAACATATAATAAGAGTCAGTTTGGACGGGTGAATGTAATTGTTCACTTGTCCGTTAAGCAGGTAATGCTAGTGTTATTTGCCAGCAAAAATAAGCAACGTCAACATTGGTAGTTGCTTTATTTTCGCGCACTAGTAGTGAACTGTGTTTAGCGGCGACACAAAGTTAAGTTAGAAGCCAATTAGTAATAACAGAAATGCACGCACATGTTTGCATAGACATTGAGCAAGGTCACAAGTTTGTGATTTTATTCTGGCAGTGTGCCGACAGAAAACATGTCTGACCTAAGTGAGAGCTACCAAATCCATAGGTAGACAGTTCGTTCAAAAACAATGCTAAAGCTAGATATACTCGTTTTCACACACAGTCCACCACCCGTGATATTTTTTTTTTACTTTTTAATTTTCTTTCTTCTCCTTCAGCTGTCCAAACATATTCGTTCCAAGGCAAAAAATAATGTGACTTATTCTTGTTCCCACGTTATTCCTTACGGTGTGTACGACACTGTAACAATGCAACATCCAGCCCGCAAGGATTTATTGCTTCTCGCTGAAGTTTATGGGACGTTTAGTGTGTTAAATTATAATTTATAATTAGTTTATAGTAAATGTTGAAATTTCCACTAAACTAAAAGACAAAAACATGTACGGCCGACTGTGTGAGCATGAAAGTGAATGAGAACAACAAATGGACTGACAGGAGACGATAACATCAATGCATCCTCTCACCCACAGTCCTTTCTGCTTATCTCAAGAAGCTCAAGGACTAGGGCGTAAATATGAGATGTAGCAAGCTAAGCAGAGATAAGCAAGAGTGGGTGTGTGTGTGAGGGAAAGAGACAGCGCTATATCTCCCAGAGGCATTTCTTCTATATGCGTGGTGTGTGTGCGACTCAGGTATAGCACAGCCGGCGCCAATTATTCTTAGTGAAGAAACAGCATATGTCCGCCGTTATTCAGTCAGAACACGCGGTTCTTGTTCCAAATAGCCGTGTCGTCATCTGAGCTGAGCGGAAGCTTTTTGGGAGCACCTGAAATCAGTGTGTCTAGCATCAGAGCCTTCCTCTCTTTATCTCCCCCTCCCCCCAATAATTTTCCCATTTTATCGCAGTTCCTTTGCATTTCCGAAAATTCCTGGTCTCTAATTATAGCTGAATTCTAATGAATGTATTTTAAATAATCTTCCCTGCTTGCGATGTTAGCATTTTTCCATTTTACACCTTCAAAGTAATTTAAAAAAAAATTTTTTTTGGCGAGCATTGTGAATACTGTCATAGTTGCATTGTCGTAGAAGTCGATAGCATAGTTGCATGGCTGGACTGTACGTGTATCAAAATCGAAAATCGCAATCTAAAGTCGTAATTAAGAGTCGTAATCTATAATTAAAATCAGAAACACAAGTTGTATGTAAAACTAAAATGGTTGAAAGCACAATTATTAACTATGGAAACTTAGCCAACGGTCACCTGGGTTTAAAAGGGGTGGGGAAAATAAATGGCACAACTATATTTTTAGAGCAACTCGCGCTTAGTTTGTGGAGGGAAGCAATGTGTCCAGGCAAAAGCATCACTCACGTGCCAGTGCCAGCAGCCTGGCTCGACGAGAGGAGGGGTGGCGGTGCCTGGGTTGTATCCGGCTAACGAATACCTACTCACTTCACCAGGTCACGTACGTCGCTGCAACCCTGCTTCACTTGGTCACGAATCTCACTACAGTCCTGCTTCACACGACTCATCTCATCATACATGTTTCTACTCATAAAATTCACATTTTCATATAATTTTTTTGCAATCTTTGACGATTCCTCAAAAAGACTTTGCTATAACCGTGTTTTCGCTATTTCCGTGTTCGCTATGGCGTGATTCTACTGTACTTGTGTGTGCGTAAGTGCTCAAACTTTACCACTTGTAATTACCAAAAATTTTTAGAATAAATTGCATGCACAAACTACAAAACACTCATAATTAGGAATATGGTGTAATCTCTGGTACTCATAGTTGAAAGATTATAGTGTACATGCGAACTGGTAACACACAGACTGGGATTGGTTCAGTGTGGCAGCTGTACAGATATCTTAGTGAAGGTACATAGTTTGGCAGGCTGTTGCACAGTATGTACTACACTTGCCTTCAGCAAGGTGTACAGTATTAGTGGACAGCTGGGAGAGTGTGTGTTGTGTGTTGGCTTAACTCTGAGGGAAGTGTGGTTTGTTATACAGCTGCGCTGGCCAAGGTGCAGCGAGAGCGTGAGGAGAGAAGGCTTCGAGAAGAGGAGCAGAGGCAGTGTCAGAGCACAGAGGATCAGGATAACTTGTTGCAGGACGACGGTGCTGACTTGCCTTCTACCATCGAGGTAACACACCTTCACTCGCCTCACAACCTTTGTTCATGTCTGTGAAGTAGAACCCTGATTTAACAAATTTGGAAACTCTAACATCCGACAGGAAATAATTGTAATATGTTCATGCTGGCCCGTGGCATGATCATTGTCCTGCCGTGCAAGGGTAGGAGAACACAGCTGCTATGGTCACGTGTTTCTCCCTTCTTCTCTGCTGCTTTGGCGCTGTTGCAAAGCATCACACGGCCGGTTTATTTATTGCGCTGGTGGGCGTGTTTTCAGCGCGAGCACTGATTTATAAAAATATTGCGGCTCTGTATGTCATCATTTAATGGAAAATACAGTGGAGCCCCACAACTACGACAAGCGATAATCCTCGAGAATTTTGTCGTAGTTGCGTCGTTGTCGTAGTTGCCGAAATTTCCAGTTTTTAACCCCTAAAAATTTTTTTTTTGTTCAAGCCGGTGTTTTTCTTGCTCTAATACCGTGTATCAGTGTTACTCTCATTAATAACACGGTTTTTTAAAACAAAGTAATGTTTTTATATTAAACGCCGACTTTTTCTGAAGATTTTGATACTAGATAAGCCTATAATACCCTCCCCAATTCGTGTTGAAAGATAGAAATAAAATTGAAAACGGCGATGGCGCGAGGCCCGCAG
>PNEQ01067341.1:0-16516 GCA_003012365.1 Medauroidea extradentata | reverse complement strand
TTACAAGATTTCCAAATGCAGCAAAATTAATCATTTTCTTAAAATTTAAAAAATTCATAACTCAGAAACTAACAGTCCAAAAAAATTGTAACTAGGGCATTTTCATTTAATTTCGTAATACTACCATTAAACAAAAAATAATTAAATTCTATGACATCTTTTTTTTTCACTTAGTTGATTTGACATGGAATGTCCCGTGCATACAATATCTGGGCAGGGAAAGGAAGAAGGGATGGAGCATTATAGTATCAGGGCAGCAAAAAGAAAAAGGGACAGTGATACTAACCGAACAGCTAACCCCAGCATAGCCCGGGTACACTATTTGTACTCCACTTTTCAGAGTTTTTACGTCACCTGCCTTGAGCAGAAATCTAATTGAAGTTAGGCCTGAAAGGTCAGCTAGAATAGTGAAGTCACCTGTTAGGTTAAATTTGTGAAATGGTGGGTAGCAAGCGTTATGGATATGTTCGGCATTTGGTTTAGTTGTAGTAAATAGTGAATCATTTTGTGAAGGTCATGTTGTGCAATTGTTGTGGCATATAGATTTTATTGTAATGTGTAATTTACGTACTGGATTGAACTGTTTAAATAAGACGTGTCAAATGGTAGTGCTATGTGGGACTGTTGCCATGTTGTATTGAAGTGCATAAGGTACTGTTAACCTTTTACGTATTGAGGACACCAAGTTGCTCAAGACTTACACGAAAGAAGGGGAATGTGGTGTTTAGCAGTTGGCTGCATGTGAAGGTGGGAGAGCAGAAGTAGACAGATGGCGGCAAAGAGGTCTTGTGGGATGTACTAGTGATAATGTGTAATCAACGTAATGTATCAAAATAAAGGATATAAAAGGCACCTCAAAGAAGAGCATGTACAAAGCAGTGACCTTAACAGATAATTTGTAGGAATCCTTGGAGGTACTTTCTACATAAGCGAATATTGTGGTATGGCTATGAAATTACTAGATTTTGACAAGACTGTCATGCATAGTAGTTGATTTCTACTTATGATTATGATTAATGAATTTTTAACTTTTAATGAGATATAATTCTCTACGCGTTTCACACCTCTGTGGGCCAGATGCCCAAATTTTTCAGTGTAGTGCGATTTTTCTGAAATTGCCCCCTTTCCTTTTATCTCCAGAAAAGAGAAGATGGTACATAGTATTGAAATTTCTAATGACTTTATGAGCACAGTCAATTTAGCACTAGTAGTATAAATGCTTTATGATGGCATCACTTTCCGTAGATTTTGGTCATGACCGTTTAAGTTAGACTCATATCTTAAAGTGATGAAATGCTGATAGAAATATTTTTGTTGTTGTATTACGTAATGTACGTAATTTGCAGACAGCTATCTAAAATAATAAATTTAAAGTCTGCAAGTGATTAATTCATGTTGTTACATTTGCAGAATGTGATTTCCAAAGTAGAAAAAATCTAGTTGGTGGAGATCTTTTTTTTTTTTAATTTTTATTTATTTATTTATTTATTTTTTTAACGATTTCAGCAGAATTTTTTGTATGTTTGTAAATATGATTCTGGAAGGCAAGTCGTCTTAAGATAATAGTGCACATGGGAAAACAAATGGCTACTGCCCTAATCTCTTTTCTGTCACTTTCTCCAATTAAATTAATTTTTTGATAGTGCTTGAATCTAAAATGAAATAAAAATTAAGTTAAATAATAATAAATATTTGGTTTAACTCACCAAACTAACGAAGATTTCGAAATACAGATGACACTCCTTATTGAACTATATCTGCAGACAGCTTTTCTAAACAGTAATTTTTGAAATTCAGTTTGATAAAAATATGAATACAATATTACTAAAGAGCAGTATACAGTGTTTATTTTCATTACTGATATCAGGGTGATAAAATTCCATGAAAATCCAACACACTTTAGGAGCAAAGTGAATCTTTAAGTTTAAATCCATTCCAAACTTTGTATTTAAGTACACCAGAGCTTATAGTATGTTCATGTACAATGGTTAAAGGTACGTGAAAATCGCAAATTGCGATAAATGCGAAATATATGCGACATTTTGAGATTTGCGAAAATCTGCGAAATTACGACTTATTTACGATAAACCCCTAACTTTTGATAAGCTTTAAATACGTGTGTATAATTGTGACATACCATATGCATTCACTATTTAATTTCAAGAAAATGATTGCATAAATTATTATGAACATGAATTTATATAACAATTACATGTTAATACTGTGGTTAAGTAAACTAAAATAAACACGCCATGTTAACATACGTCCGTGCACATTTTTCGATGTTCACTGTTTACAACATGGTGGCATTCAGTTACAACGGGTCGTAAATAACTTCGTGAACGATGTATCAGGAAGTGGAGCAGAACTATCTCTCATTTCGCCACTTCCGCTTTCATAAACACTTCTTTTCATTCTCTGTCTTCGTCTCAAAGTTAAATCATTCACAAAGCCGCATCTGTTTCGCTTTACTTGTTAACGTTAGCAGCGCACTTGTGTTACCTGTAAACAGTGTAGATGCTGAGAGGTTTTCAGCAACTATTACCTTGTACTTTCAGACAGAAGAACAGTGCTGAAAGAAGAAAGCTTGGAAACCTATTCATTGCTAATATTTAATCAATGAACCATTTTATTTATAAAGAAAACATTGTCTTATATCTTGCACGTTTGATAAGTTTTGTAAGTACGTTGTTTTTGATAGAAAATTAACTTTTCGTATATATTCTAACTTTTTCATTAAATGTGCTACAAAATGCTATTAAGCTCTTTTCAAAATACTACAAAATGCTACAAAACCAATATGAAAATGCTACAAAACAATTTTCAAATTGCTATTGTCATGTGCCTCTAACAATGGTACAGAGTTCTAACAAGAAATAAAAAAGTTACAGCATGTCAAAAAATTATCTAAATCAGATAGAAAATTGTATGGTTTTTAATATTTCTTTATATAACTAGAATTAAAAAAGTGACCAGTATGTTAATGTCATTTGAAAGTGCATAAAATGCCCTTTTTAAATGTGCATTCAAAAATCTTCTGAATTTAACTTTTTAGCAGTACCAAGTATAATTTCTGATCAGCATGAACCTTTGTGTTTTTGTTAATTATAAACTCAACAATATAAATACATAGTTTCAATGTGAACCATTCACTGCATTGAAAGGTACAGATATTTTATGTATGTTGAGCAATTTTTTTTTTTCTATTTTTCTCATTTTTATTTAAAAAATGCACCTAAAAAATTATTGTGTTTCCTTGTGAGAATTAAAAATGTATTTAATGTTAGGTTGTCAATGGTTTATTACATTTGACCATGCATGTAACTATCTCTCAGGTTATGGCTGTAACTGTTTAAATTTTTATTGGCAATGTAATGTTATGGCAAATAATCAGTGTTCATTTGCTGAAACGCCATCTTCATCAAGATGTGCTTCAACAGCTGTATGTATTGAGATGTGCTTTGCATCTGTAAAATCTTGTAATGAACTTTCATGTGAAAAACAGAAGATAATATTTCTAAGGTCAGGTATGTCTCACTTTAATTGCATATGTTCTTACCATGAAGATCTTTATACTAAGCTTTATGAATTAAAGCAAAAAAAGTGTAGTGATCCTCTTGTTCAAATTAGCATGAAATATGTAGTAAAGGTCTAAGAGAAAATTGACATTCCTATGCATGATATGTATAAAGATATTGTCCACCTTATACCAGGCCAAAAACTTTGTTGTTCGTGCTGAAAACAGCTGTCATCAATTCTGAACAAACTGACTAAGGAAACTGACAATCCGAATGAAACCAATTTGCCGTTTGATAATATGGAATATACAGAAATTCAAAAAGTAAATTCATCTTTGCAAATGATTGGAGCGTCACCAATAAAGAAAAGAAAATTGGAGAAAAAAAATGTACAAAAGGTAAATTGAAGAAGATAACCATACAAAACTAAATTACAAGTCTTGAACCTGTTTTTCAGCAAACTCTCTTAGACTCTGATTCTCCCCCATTAAAACAAATAGTAAAAGAATTAGATGAAATTGTAAACCAGCTAAAAGAAAAGTTCAAAAACACATCCAATAAGAGTGAGAAAATTAAAATACTGACTGTGCTTCCTAAAAGCTGGAGTGTTAGAAAAATTCAAAAAGAGTTACAGGCATCTAACTGGTTGGTCAGAAGAGCAAAAGAACAGGTAAAATCTGGCGGAATATTTTCATCTCCCAATCCACACCTATGTAAAGCAAGGCTTGCTCAATCAGTTGAGGAGACCATTCACCGATTCTATGAACCTGATGAAATTGCTAAATTATGCCCAAAAAAAAGAACTTCAAATCTGTGAAACGGAACGGGGAAAGAGTACAGGTACAAAAGAGATTGTTACTTGGAAACTTGAAAGATATATATTCTAAATTTAAAAATGATTTTGCAGATGTTGAAGTTGGTTTCTCTAAATTTTGTGACCTTCGACCGAAACATGCGGTTCTTGCTGGAGCTGCTGGGACAAATTCTGTTTGTGTGTGTGTTCAACATCAGAATGTTAAACTTATGGCTAATGCAATCTGGCTGAAGCAAATAATGATGAACATGAACCTGGACGAGGTTTTTTCTACATTCAAATATTTGTTGGCACCCTCCAAAGAAGCCTGCTTAATAACTAACTGCTCACTGTGTCCTGAAGACAATAAATTGCAGAATAATTTGTTTGAAATATTAGACTTCAACGCGATAGATTTTGTAACGTATAAAAAATAGATAAGCACATATAGGTGTCATTTGGATACCCAAACATAAACCTCAAAAGATTTTGTGGAGAAATTTTTGACAAGCTTGAGAATTCTTAAAAAACATGACTTTATAGCTTAAACTTTCTCTTCAAAAGGGGTAGGTCATTGCTGTGGGTGATTTTTCTGAAAAGTATACATTTATTGTACAGGATGCTGCACATGGATTTCACTGGAATAACCAATAAGCTATAATTCATCCATTAAAAAATATCATTGAATTTCTTAAAAATAAATTACCAGGTATATCTAAGCTTTATTATTTTTCTTATGGTGCTTCATTTCAGTATAAAAACAAGCACAACTTTATTAACTTGTGTAACCATCACACAGATTTTGTAATCAATGCTGAATGGCATTTCTTTGCCACTTAATTGGCAAGGGCCCTTGTGATGGTGTGGGAGGAACAATTAAGCTTCTTGTTGCTCATTCAAGTTTACCAAACCATGAAATACCAGCATCAACACAACTTTTCTCATGGTCAAACAAGAATTCATCATCAATTCATGTAGCTTACGTTCCTTAAAGTGATGTTAACGACACAAAAAAGACTGCAACACAGGTTTGAAAATGCCAGGACAGTGACAGGTACAAGACAGTATCATGCTTTTATTCCAGTCTCTAAGACAACTTCAACTGATTGCAAAGAATTATTCCACATCTCAAGAGGGCACTGTAATAACTGTAGCATCATTTCTTGGCCAGAGCATTGAAAATATTCCATTTGAAGCTGTCTCAGGATACATAACTTGTGTATGACAATCATTGGTGGTTAGGTTATGTGTTGGAGAAATATGATGAAACTGAAGAATTTAAAGTAAGATTTCTTCATCCACATGGACCATCAGCTTCATTTGTTTTCCCATCTAAAGCAGATGAGTTAAGCATATCTGCTTCTCAGATTTTGTGTTTGGTCTCCTACTTCTGAAACTGGCTGGACATATAAATTGTCATCGGAAATGTCCGACCGCTCATCAAAGTTTTAACAAGTGTTAAGGAAGCAGTAAGTTAATTCTACTAACTGAAAATGAATTTTTTGAGCAAAAAAATTATTAGTACATTTACAGTAAATATCATGGATAGTTTTAGTAATAATATAATGATTGTAAATATAGCTTATAAACTTAAAGGCTCAACGATGATCAATTAGTTGTTTTTGAAGTTAGATGAAGTAAACTATGTGTCTTGGTGTTTGTTTAGATGCAAGCCTAGTAAAAACCAATAATACGTATTTAAATGTTCTCAAACACTTGTTCGTTGTTTATGCTTGTATGTAAAATGTATTTAACAATAACAAATAAATATAATTTTAGGTGTTTATTTTAATAGTAATTAGGTTCATGATATGCTAAATTTTTGTCATGATTTCCTTGTGATTTGTATATTTTGATGAAAACAATTGTTTACTTAAAAAGACTATGCTGTTTTCTCATGTGACATTTGATTTTAAATTAATATCTGGAAAACAAATGATCACCCCAAAACAATTCTTTTGAGTAGGGCCTATTGAAGTTACAGTTATTTGCAACATTTTTACAAAGTTTCAGTGAATTCAGAGATGCTACTTTTTAAATATTTATGATTATGTATTTTTTTATTTTAATTTATAAACAGTTTATTTTCAGTCAGATAATTTTTTTTGTATAATCTGAAGTAAAGTTAATTTTATAAGTTTTCAAATGGAATATGGAGTGTTTGTGTCACTCAAATAATTAGAAAATTATTCAGATGTCTTACTTTTAAAAGTTTATTTCTGAAATACTTTTGTACTTTTTATACATCCTGTAGTTTCTTTCGTGTTTGAGATGTATACTATATATTGCAGTAACATACACTTACGATTGAGTATAGACAGAACACACATTTATAAGCAATTTATTGATGAGATATTTTAGTGGTGTGTTGGTTTTCAATGTAATCACCCTTCTACACAAAATATTATTTTCATATTCTTATGGTTTGTCCTTTGTGCCCGACCCTGCACTCAGCCAGGAGTTTGGTTACAGCTGATAATCACGTATTGGTTACAGCTGATAATCACATAGTGGCTGTCTGCAGATACACAGGTGCTCTTTGTAAACAATATGAGATGGAAACATAATGCTTAAAATGTATCTCTCTCTACCAATGACCAGCACACCTCTAATAAAAACTGTTCAGCTATACGAGTTTTTTTTTTTATATACATGGAATTGAACTCCCAGTGCTATCTTGTTTCCTGTGAATATAATGTATAAAATTTGAAAGGTCTCCTTAAGTTTTTAATGTTCATGTATAATTTTGTTTCAGGTTTGTAATATGGTGGTTCTAGATGAGCGTATTGTTTTAGAACAGTAATAGAGGTGCCAACACATGCGTGATCATGGTGAGTGTGACGACATTGTTATTAATGTATCTGCTAACTGCTGTCATCTGAGCATGTACATCCCAGTGAGGGCTTTATATGTCCTAGATCAGTCTGAACTCTGGTAAATATATTGTGTTTTGGCATAATGTTTCTTGTGGGTAAGGTTCTGTTACTCATACATCAAGTTGCATTTTATCACTGGTGAAGTTATCTTCAGATCTGTTGTGTTGCAATTCATTTCCCTTGGCAGCACATGGGAAGATAAGGCAGTGCTGGTAATACTTATGTATAGTTCGACAGTTAAGATTGTGGTAAAACTTCAATAATATGATCCTTTTGTTTTTTGTTGCATTATGGGCACTATGTAAGAAATGTGTTTTTGTGCTGTATGAAAAAATTCATTCTACTACTGGAAAATATGCTACCCATAAAAAACCACAATAATATTCGTAATCATTGTCATATGTAAATTTTATTGTTCTTGCTTTGAATCTGTATTTTATAGGGTAGGTGTTTGTTGGTACATTTTGATGTTGTGTAGTATTGGGTTGTTTAGCATAACTGTTTTTGTGTGCGGGTATTAATACCTTTCGTATTTCACAGATATTCTAATAAGATTCTTAGTAAATTTATCAACCATAGTTAAATTTCTGTGCAAAGTAGTGCTTCAGTGTGCGAAATTTTGATAAGATATAATCCTGTTGATATTGTCGTACGTGTTCTTCATAACAAGAAAAACTGTGATTCAGCTGCATAGTTGTTTTTCCTTTAGATTTTATTTTATGTTAAAGTAACACAGAGCTTTATTTTTCTGTATGGCACTAGTCTCATTTCTACTCACTAGTTTTTATTTAATGTTTTATAAAAAAAAGTGAATTATGGTATGTATGTACAGTTTTGTACAAAAACTGTAAGACACAAAATGTGTGAAAGACTATGTAATGTAGTGTCAACTAATTGAACAGTACTTGGCTTTTAGGTCTATTTAGATTAGTAATTTTTCGCAGTGGTGGTGCTTTGAAAAACAAAAACATCTTCATACACCCAATTGCTGTTTGTCAGTGTAATTACATCATTGATATCTTAAAAAACTAGGCTATCAGGTATTGTCGAGGTCACACACAGATAATCTTAATGTTTTCATTGAACCAAGTAAAATCAAATATATGGCAAAAATTATTTTTAACTATTCTTGTCCGTGACATCAGTGAAATATATACAGGTGTCTGCCAAATTTCCAAAATAAACTTGCAATACTTTGTTGGAAAACAATTTATACCTACTTTAAGTTCTGGGTGCTTTATTAAAAATGTTGGTACAAACAGGAAAGTTTGTGAAGTGGTTGAGTTTTATTACATTACAGTGGAAAGATTGGCATTTTAGTTGAACTATGAAAAAGTTAAAAATAAATTATATTCTTTAGTTTACAAACTTTTGAAGAAAATTGCAAGTGTTACATAGTGCAACCTCAAAATCAGTTTAGAGTTTTGACCTGTTGGGGCTTGTAAACGACACTTAATGGTATTTTATTGGTACACACAACAATTTCAGTCCGTATGAATTCAGCATGCACGTTGAACTTACTAGGGGAGCAAGATAACATATTGAAGGACAAATCGTTGCGCACAAATATTGCAACACCACCATCACCACATTTAAGGATACTATCATTACGGATTAAATTGTAGGCAGGTAATTGCACAAGTACATTAGGTAAAGACGACTAGCCATTTCTTGGTTGCAAGAACAGCATCTAGGTGGGAGGAAGAAATCACAGCACGGAAATCTTCAATGTGATGTAACAGCAAGTGAGTGTTCATGTGAACCAGCTGGAATTCACAGGATGAGGGAGGCATGCTATTCAGGAGAAGGTAGTTTGTAGAAGCTGTCAGACACAGCTTCAGCAATTAGAGCAATCAAGTCACTTCTTGACTTAAGGACTTCGCGCACCACATTTAAAACAAGTTGCTGGTCACCCCTAGATAGCTCTTGTTGGCTGTGGCCAGCCACTACGAAACTTGACTGTGACATCACTACAGGTCTTACAAAAGCCCAAAAACAATAAATTTTATTAGTAATATATCAACAATCTAATCACACAGCCGCAGCACAACAGTTAGGCAGTTTTATTTTTTATAGCACCTGAAGGAAGAAATTTGTTTATGTAGTTCTTCACAAATGGGATGATGATAACTTGACTCATTGTGTGAACAGTTTCAAGACAGAAGCTCGAACGTCAAGAGATTTCACCAAAACTCTGTTTAATGCAGTAATAGGCTCTGCACTGAAAAATTGATAGTTTAATAATTATATCAAACACTGTCTAACTATACTGTATCCAGTCCAAGGTTGCAGCAGTAATAAACACTGTCATGGGTGAGCTCTCGATCATTGGTTGGCTGGTTGGTTAACAGTGTCGTTGCGACAGGAAATAGATCCAATGCTAAATTACTGTGTTTCAGTTCAGGATAGGTGATTTAATCGTTCAGGATAGGTGATTTAATCGTTCAGTTGCGTTTTTTTTAAATCCTCTGTAATACAGTGAACCCTCGATAACTCGGACCTCGATGTCCCGGACTTCGGATAACTCGGACAGAATTTCAAAAAACAAAATTAATTTTAATGAAATTATTTTTTGGTCAAAAATCATAAGCAAATTGTCTGCCTCATTTAAATCCATCACGTTTTATTTAAAAACAGTATGAAGCTTTAAAAGCAGTTGCTCATCGCTACGTAGCCTTTAATTATCCCACCGTAAAATATCTGGAGAGATCCGTGTGGTTAAATGTTGCTAGCGAGGTGCGCGAGTAGAGATGCAACTCAGCAGGCCGACCTCCCTTCTTTATCTTTCGTCCCCCTTCACCGCGCGAACCAGACACGCACGTGCGTCATAAATAAACTTTTCAGTATGGTGCTGGTGAATTGGACGGTATCTGCACGTCACAGTGGCACGTAAAGGAAAATTTATTTTGTTCTGGTATGTGCGATAAATTCAAGATTGCAAAATAATTTGTTCCGGACATTAATAAAAAAAAAGCCATTGGTTTGCATTGCAATGTAGGCAAGGTGGTGAGAGGGTTTTACGGGCCTTTAACGACGTCTTACAAGCCGATGAGGGTGAAGTGAGGTGAAAGAACATAACATCCCATGCCCGAGCAAGGATTCGAACCCAGGGCCTCTTGCACCGTAAACTGCCGCCTACCTCACTACGCTAGAGGCCGGCGCGATATCGAAAAGAAACAGGGCTTAATAAATTATAATAAAGGGGAGGGGGCAGAAAGAGGCTTTTGCCCCGGGTCGCACATTCTAGAGGGCCTCGCATTCGAAAAAGTTAAATGGTTAAAATGAATGGGCTTTTATTGAGTTCCCGTTAATGTTGATGGTATCTGTGAAATTTATTTTAAGTGTAAAGAGTGTGTAAAGACGTCACTTATCTATGATGACGCAGCCAAGGTAAGATAGTATGAAGGGAGGCCTACAAGCGCACATTATCACGTCAACCACGGCCATAGACTTCAACTAAACAAAAAAAAAAGGATGAAAGGTAGACTGAGATACGTTGCTCCTGGCCTCGTATTCTAACAAAGTGGCCCTGAAAAAAAAAAACAATTTCTCGTAGGAAACTAGCAGCTGTCTGCAGACACTGTGACATCCTGATGTAGAGTAATTTTTCACGTAAACATCTTGTGAGTTGCGTGTAGTCACTAGCTGTGTTTTTATTACTGTTGAGACTGTACCGGTTGACCTTGACTACTTCCGCTCGTGCTCTACCACCCTAGCTTATCTCACACACACGCACGCACAGACTGTTGTCAGCCAGACGAGAGAAGGGGGTGAGAACTTTTATGTGGTAGAAGGGTGCCTTGGTGCCAACTTCTAGCACAGATGAAAAAAGATCAGCCAGAAGTAGCATAAAAAATAATTAAAAAAGAATCTGCCGGCCCAGGTTGTTTGACATTCTTTCTTTTATAGTTCTCTCGTTACATTGATAATTTCCCCACTACCCCCTCATGTAAATTGATACGTACAAAGCAGTAGATATTGCAGTTTCTTTTGCTTGTAGAAATGATAGCGTACTGGTTTCCTCACGTTTCTTGTGATTGACTGATTACCCCTCCTCCCCGGACGCCCCTCGATAACACGGACAAATCGTAACTCGAACAGCTTCTCCCCCCTTTTAGTCCGAGTTATCGAGGGTTCACTGTATAATAATATATCACTCTGTGCGCATGAAATAATAATGTGCATGAAATGGGTTAACTAAGGTTCACGCGACACCAACATCCATCGTGATTCCATTTCCTCCACAGCGAGACGCGATTCCGTTTCTCCACTTGTCGCCAGGCGAGCAAATGCGAAACACTAGGAGGTTGTGCGACGGTTTGTTGCACAGCCAATGAACCAATGCCGATCAATCGCGCATATGGGCGGAGTGACACAAGCTGCAATCTTGGAATGGATAGAGTATATTACACATTAAATTAACAGTAATTTTCCACAATTAAAATATTTTTTTCGATTACATAGTTTTCATACAAGTGATGTGGAAGTAACAATTTTACTATTTTTACTGCTTGCCCAAAATAAGAACTAATTATTAATACAAATAAGTAATTTTAGGTGAAAGTACGTAAATGCATAAAGCTACATTACGGAACCTTTATTTCACTAAAATTTATTTTTTAAAATACATGTGCTCTAAGATGCACAAATTTTCGGTATGGTACATTCAAGAATTTTTTAATACAAACATGCAGGTGTTATCTTAAACATGTCCATGTAGTGACACCTGATTATGAGCCCTGTAGTTTGGCCATAGCCAAGCTCCAGTCGTAATTTTTGTTGGAAATTTTATCCATTTATCAGCAGATAGGCTCATTTCTCAACAATGAAGGAGCCATGGTGGCTGAATGGTCAGACCATTTGCCTCCCACCAAGGGGATCTGGGTTAGATTCCCGGCGGGGTTGGTCCCTGGATTTTCACATGCGGGAATCATGTCGAATTATGCCTCTGCAGGTTACGTCATTGTCTGATAAATCCTGAATGAATATTACGTGATAAGTTTGAAGATGCATGTTCATGTGCTTTTGTAGTGTTGTTTGTGTAGCAAATTTTTGGTGACCTGATTATTGATTCCTTGACTGCTTAACACTGTTGCACTCAGGTTGATGGTCCTTCTGTTGGTGGCTTATCTTTACTGTTGGCTTCAAAGAGTTTGTTCCCAATACAGGAGTATCTGTTTTGGTGGAGCCTCTTTGTAGAGTCATTGTTGGAAATTGCCACACACTTTACTCAGTGTTTTTTTAGTGTAAGGATGTTCTTATGTTCACACAATATTCCTCTGTTCAGGAGTGTAGTCGTTGGTATCGCACATGGTTCTCGTGCTTAATCTGCAACATAATGAGTACCATAAATTCACCCACACACCATACATGGATCATTTGCATGTATTAATACAGTGGGTAACAAGACATTATGGATATCCTGTATTTGTATCTTTTGATGTTTTGAAACAAGAATGTATGTTCTAGAATGTTATAAATTTTTATGTTGCATTACAAAATTTCATTCATAAAAAATTATGTGTTTGATATTCGGAGGACCTTGGTTACTCTTCACTTGACATGTCGAAGTTCTGCTTGACCCACGAAAATCTGGTTAAACCAACACAATGTTTCGCGGAAACGTTCTGGGTGTGCACGAACACCTTACAACCCGCCATTGTCCTTCATCACTCCCGTTACATTCAAAAGGCAGTGCTGCCACTCTTGAGTGGTCTAAACACAAACATAACAACAAAATCCCTAGTAGCAGAAGTGACCATGTCCAACATAATCAACATAAGTCCCTAACAATTATGTATACTGGTAAATTGTTGTCTTTTTATTATGTTCAGCCAATAGTCAAGGCCACATTTAGAGGGAGGCAAAAGGGGTATTTGCTATGCATCTCACATGTTAGGGGCCTATATGCATAAATCCACAAGTAAAGCCAGTCCACCTTGAAAGGTTCAGAAATACAAAATTTATAAATTCTTTGACCATTGTAAGTTTAACAGGTATTTTAATAAGTTAATTAATTTTGGACAAACATTTTTATGCACAGGTAGTTTTTATGGTTTAATACAAATTTGTTACCATATATAATTTATATTTTAGTTTTATGGTTTTTCTCAAAACTTGGAACACAGATTGTTGTTCTTGACACATTCTGTATTAAGATTTAGGAAGTATGTAATTTTGGTGGGTTTTCACCATATATGTACCATACAGAATATAACAAGGAAATTAGGTTGTTTAATAAAAATTTTAGGCCTGGGTATTTTGCAAGTGTAATTTAGTACTGTGTTATAACATTGCTGATAAGACCCAAAAGAATGTTAACTTGATAAAAATGAAAACTTAACTAATAAGGCAGTTTTACCATCATAATTGGCACTTGAGACCAAAATAAGATGATTTAATTAGAAAAATTCCCTAAAGAGGTTCTTTATTTTAGTGTAGTCAGTGCAAAAAAAAAAACTAAGGTTTCATGTTTTTGTTATTATTAATTAATTAATTAATTAATTAAGTTACTAACCCTTCATAAGTAACCTATTCATGTTACATATATTGCCCATTACTATCTTTTTTCTGTTTGCTGAATTTTATTTTCCAAAACTATCAGAATAGATTATAGAGACAACTAGGGCTGTTCAGAATTGCCAGACTTGGGTAGACTTGGGTATCTTTGATTAAATAGTGACTGTCCTAACTAAATAGATTCATTTTTATTGGTCATCCCATAAACATTACTTTCAGCAGTACAAGTTATTTCTGTTAGTACTCTGAAGACCAGTTATTTATTTGAATATTACTGTACAAGTTAGCCACTGCCAACAAAATTGACACATGTATTATTAGAGGTTTTTTTATTCTTGTTTTATACCCCTTGGATACCACACACTTTCCCACTTATAAATGTTTCTTTTTGGTGTTGTAACAGTTCTTCTTCCTACGTAGAACCTCCTTGCCTCCCTTACCTCTAGCCCAAAGAAATCCTATTTCAAACACTCTTGTATTGTCTTTATTTCTGTTATTCTACCCTCTTTATTCAGTTTTTCCTGCATTTTAAAATTTGAGTCGCAATGTTACTGTAGAACACAGGAGCCCATTTTCTGTTATCACTCCTTTAACTGTTCTGTATTTACATTGTGTTGTTACCTTATCCCTATCATTTACTTTGTTGCATGCTCTTTAGCTCATAATATTCTCACTGTCTACGCAATCCTACCATTTTTTCCCTCAACATTTTGTACATCTGCATTTTTTTTTTTTTGATAGTCTTACCTCGACTCCCCTTATGCCTGATGTTGACTTTTTTTTTTTTCCCAGTTTGTTACTTTGTCAATTTTGTTGCTGTCTTTTGAAATTATAGTATTAGTCCTGTTGCACTGTTCGGCATTAAAGTTATATTTTCAACTGTACTATATTCTTCTATAATTTAATTTTTTTTTTTTCGTACCCTGCTCTGTGATTGACTCTGTAAAGTGTCAAATTGAATATCTGTTTAGTTGGAATTTTTCAATATTGCCACTGTTTGTTACCAATTTAAAAATATTCCCAATTTAAGGTAAATTTACTTTTCTTTACTTTTCCGTACAGTATAAATTTACTTTCAATATTTGTCCCTCTGGCAATTAACAGTCAATAAACACCATTGCCAAACAAACACATTTATTACACTTTCCAAAATATAACGTGATTTGTATTTTTGTATGATAATTTTTGTTTACTTACTGTTTTTAGTGAGTAGCTCCAGCAACATTGTGGAATGTTGTGTGACCCAAACAGCTCACGGGGTAGTGTCTCATTTTATTGGGAATAATATTCCATAAAGTGAAGAGTGTAATATTGCAGGAACTCTCTCGGGCGTGTTTCTCCCTTTAGCCAAAATCTGTAAGGACTGTTTCAGCCACACAATTGCCAATGACGATTGTACTGCTTGTGTTACTTCATGAATGTAGACATAGTAGGGACAACAACAATTTACATTTCCTATCTCACACACTTGGTGATTGGTTGAGCCACGAAGGAACTGTCATTTTTAGCATGTTTCAAAATGGAGGATGTGAAGTTTTTCATAGATAGTTTAATTTAATTGACAATGAATGATTACAAACCAGTTGCACTTATGCCACATATTTTCACAATAAATTTTATGACCTGAGATAGTGTCCTTAGTTCAAGAAAAATTTCGCACAATGAATACTTGTGGCTGCAAATTTACGAAGAATGGGACAATGTATCCCAGATGCCCACAATGGTCTCCTACACATTCAGAAAAGGAATTTTATAGATTCATTTAAAGGTTAATTAAATTCCAAAAATGAGGCTAAAAGAAGGTTTAGACCACTGGTACTGCCGGTGCAGGCTAAATTGTCAAATTGTCACATTGTCACATATTTTCTTGGACGAGTTCTCGCTGTAGCCTTTTTCAACAATTTCTTGGCTTAAACTGGTGGGACCACACACTCACAAATAACTTTTCGCACAGGGTGGCAGTCGCTCCACCTTGCTCCTCCAATCAGGATATATTATGACCCAGTGACATCCATTCTCAGAAAAGCAAACTAAAAAAATGTACTTCTCTGACAATGGGAACAGAAGTTAAGACTTACAGTTTAGTCTGAGACTCTTAAATCCTTATAAAAAAAATTCAGAAGCTGCTAGAAGAACTAGCTAGCAACAAAATGTGAACAACCCCTAAAAGACCAAAATATTACCCAATACTAACAATCACGATTTCAATAAGTCTATAAAACAATTTGGAAAATTTATATAAACATAGGCAGTATCAAAAATAAAATACCTAAATAGTAACAACGGTACAATAGAAAACTATAAAAAAAGATGGTCAAAATCAAGAAACACTGAAGAGTAGACAATTGTAATCACAATACATAAAAACAAAAACTACTTGTGCAAAGTAATAAAAGAAATACAGTCTAGGTTAAGGGCGCCGGGCGGAACCGTGGGAATTTATGCCCAGCGTCAACTGACGTATTTTGTTTTGATTGTGGCTGGTGGCAGTGTTCCTAACTACGGGTGTGAATTCCTTCCCCTTTGTTTCTCCCCACATACAGATGAGCTGACAAAAGAAGTGGGAGGAGTAGAGAGGAAGATAGCTGGTGAAGGTCACATCGCTCCTTATGTTTCAAACTCCATCTTCCCAAATAGATAACACCCGTCGTTACAGATTATCAAGCTACCAGCTTTACTCTACAAACTTGGCGTTGTGAGTGCAGTAAAAATATTCAACTTTTCGATGACAACGCAAACAAAACATTTGTAAGGTCTACTTAACAATTAACTAATTACATGTTAAATAAAAATAGTTACATATTTATTCT
>PNEQ01067338.1:0-10220 GCA_003012365.1 Medauroidea extradentata | reverse complement strand
CATGCATCATTGAAGTAGAATGTGAAATTTTATTAAGTAAAATAATTATATGTGTGTTTTAAACAACCTTGAAAAAAACATGTTTTAAACTATTTGTTTTAAACGATGGAAATGAAATAGTTTTCAACAAACTCGTTGTTTTAAAACAGTTTAAAACAACCTGTTTAAAACATTTTGTTTTAAACATGCCAACCCTGCCTGTAAACATATCAGCCCCTACATCTGCACACACATCTGTCTCTTCAGTTTATACATGCTCACACTTCAACACATATTACCCCCTCCTCAGATGCTAGACATGAGAAGCACATTTTAGATTTGAATTATAATTTACGGTGATTAAACCGTACAATATTTTACAAGCTGAGGCTCCATCAATGATGCTGGGATACAGCTCTCTGGGGCATGATTTATCTCATGCAGGCCGTTAAAGAGAATGATGGTTATGTACCTTTGCTGTGTCGAGGATCCTCCAATTATCCAAATGTAGATCAATCCCTCTCTTGATGCTGTAGTCATTCTGAGATTAGACATGATGAACTATCAATCTCCTCCTCATCGCCATCGTCGCCGTCCTCTCTTCCACCACAGGCACTAAAGGTGCCACGACGAACACAGGATGCTCTATTGTTGGCTTTTTTTTATAGAGAGTCATGGAGAAGACAGCAGGTCACTTATATGACTCAATAAATTCAACCACTGTTATTTCACACTCTTCTTCACAGGTGTGGTGGTGCAGACGATTCAGAAGTGGTGGTGGTGGTGGTGGTAGTATTGGTGAGTCTGGTGTCTCTTGAGAAGTCCCTGCGATGACAGTATTGTACAGTTCGTCGAGCATTTTGTCGCCGCTGCTGTCCCACAAACATGTATTACATTCATCCTCCTACTGCAAACCGAAGCCCCAAGAGCCCAGGAGAGACTACTCCTTGGTAGTCTCCCAGTTTTGCCTTTGTATTAGAGATTATGGACTGTATATGGTTTGGAGCTCTTTTTGTTTGAGAAAGTTGATAGGTTTTCTTTACTGGTTTAATTCGGTGTGTGTGTTTATGGTACGTTAATGTGATAGACGTTAAACTAAGCAATGAATTTTGTGGCTAGTTAGGCGCAAACAGTGGCTACACTGATACTATATGCCGGACTCTTGGTAAAGTGTAGAACAGCAGTGTTGAATGTTGCAGAGGATCGACATCCACAAGCTATGGGAGCTGCGCTCTCTGCTGACGAAGATCAACGTGAGGTCAGACGCCCTGAAAGCACTCAAGAACCTGCTGCAACGATGCACTGCGAGCGAAAAGTTCCTGATATGCGAGGACGGTCAACAGTTCCTGAAGAGTCTGTTAGGGGCGGACGACTTGCTGCTGCAGGTTCGTCCTCGTTCGTCTGTTTTTGTAGAGCTGGAGTATGCACGTATGTTGTCTGTGCGTTTGCTTTATGTTTGAGATTGGTGTCGTTACAGATTACGTGTTATTGAATGTGCATTATGGTGGCACAATTCACATTGGAAAAAAATGATAAAAATTTTATTGTGAAATTGCAGGATTCTATAACACAATTACTATGAATATGTCGCATCTGTTAAAAATAGGTTATTGTGTACTTTGTAAATTTTGTTTTATGTTTACGTTGTGAAGTTTCGATGAGAGAGATGCTAGTTACAAAATATATTACATAACAATTTTTTCTTTAGTTGCATTAAAAGTAGCTAAAAAAACTGTGAGAATCGTTACCTTATATTATTTTTGGCACAGTTCTCAGTTTTGTGGAATTGGTGACTAGGTATTTCAAAGGTATAATAAGCTGAAGGCAATTGTGTACAGTGATAGCAATCTGGGAAGAAAAGAGTTTAGTATTTGTTTAGAAGTAGTGTTTCATATGATTTTGGAGTGTTTGCATGTTGATATTCGTATTACGTGTTTAGTGTCTTGAGGACAGTGAAAAGTTATTGGTGTCTTGAGAAGTCAAAATAGCTCTGTTAGATATGTTCATTGCATGCAGTAGACCGACGTCCAAGCACGTGTAAACAGCAGTCTCAAGATGTGTTTTAAAGTATTTATGAACTATAGTTGGGTATTTTGTACACTATAGTACATAACTAGATTTTCTACTCCAGAAAGATTATGGTCTTTATTTGTATGAAGTTCGTTCAGTATGTTTGTGTGAATGTGGCTGTGAGAAGTAACTTATAATACCAGCAGAAAGAGTGAATTCTTATTGATGTCATAAGACAAAATTCTTTAGTAATTTTCATTAAATGAATTTGTTGTTTAAACAGCTGTCAACTGCTTTGTTTATGGCTGACGAACATACAACAAAGACATTGTGAAGTGTGATTTCTGCATGTAAGATCATAGAGTGGATTTATCCATATGACAGTGTTAGTGATGCATCATATTGATCAGTACAGATTACACAGTTTCTGCAGTCACCAGTGCTGAGGTGTTTCTACAAGTGGTGTTGCATTCCAGAAGGATATAGGCGAATTTTTATCTGTAAAAAGAATATGAAAGCAGAGACATGGAAAAGAAACAGTTGTGCTTTAGTTGAGGTTTCGTGAAGCTTTTTGTGGAATTTTTTTCATGAGATGCCATGGTTAAAAAAATATAGGCCTATCAAGATACCAAGTACACGTAGTTATTATTCTTGATGTGAAGAACCGTATTTTGCTACAACGGAGGGGGGTGTGGGTAAAATTGTGGTGTAAGAGAAAATGGAAATTAATAGCACAGTGTTATACAGTCAGGCAGCATAATTACTTCAGTTTATGCATACAGTTTGCAATCATATGATTTGTATGTGTCTTATTTTAGTGCTTGCAGTGCTGGTTTTTAATTTTTTGGATCTACGCCCATACTTTTTTTAAAAATTAAATTTATGATTGTTATATACAGTAGAAGCAACAGTGGCTAATATTTATAGCAGAAAATTCCCTTTTTTTTTACCAACCAAAAACGGTTCAGATATGGTGTGGAATTCTTCTGCTTGAAATGTTTTTCTGTTTAATGATTTCATTTGCAGAAATGCTCTTAATGTAGTTAGGGAAGCCTTTATGAAACGAGATTTTGGATTCCCAGTTTGGATAATTTTTAATATTTTTTTAAGAGAAGCATTTTAAGTGCCGTTTATGTGAACAATATTGTGAAGATTGCTGAGAGATATATTTAGTCCAAGAAATGCAAATGAACTGAAAAAAAAGAAGAAGAAGAAGAAGAAATATTTGTGAAAAGAGAAATGTCGTAATGCTTCTTTTTATGACGGTGTTTTCCTGGCATTGCAATGAATTTAAAACCTTTTATACATTTTTGGAACATTGTTGCTTTCAGTTTGCAAAATTAATAAAAGAAAGTGTGGAAAATTGGTACAGTATAGCTGCAGTATCATAATTTGCCAGATTTTATTGTAACTTGTAGGTACTAAAAATGATGTTTGGTTAAACTACATGTGTTTTAGTTGGTCTTGGTACATCTCATGGTATATTGGTCATTTTCCAAGTACAGTAGTTTGTGAAGAAAAACTTTTAAAAATATACTCATAGGAATATTCAAGTGTTTATCAGCACTTTATTTTCAAGTGCTCTTAAATATTTTACCTCAAGAAACTGAAGAAAACCATTTTTGTGGTGCCTGTGAATGATTTATTTCGATAAATAATGTTTGGATTAATATATCAATCTAAAAAACATTTGCGTGTGGATAATTTCCCTGCATTGTTCATAATTTGTTAACAATTGTGTTTGATGGACTGTGCGTCTACTACGTATACTTTAATTCCTTGATGAAAATAAGGAAGATACAAATTTGTTTGAAAGAATATATTAGAAATTTTCCTTTTAAGATAGTCCAGCATCAATTCAAGCCAACTTAATAGAAATCCAGAAGAGGATTATTGGAAATTATTACTGTATTTAACCTTTATAAAGGTGATGCATAGTGACATTTCACATTACGTCAAGATAAAAAAATGTCTACGTAACAAAATATTCTGGTTGAGTTCTTGATGGATTGAGTACGTATCAGATACATATTGTAAATTTGTGGAAAAGGCCATGTTGGATGCAGTTTACGAGTATGGATTGATCTGGTGTCTAGAAGTGCCGGAGCCATTCCAGGTTTTGGTTTGGGTGAGTACTTACTTTGTTTTAGTGTATTATATTTTATGTTTTGCTTCGCCCTCCCTCTCCTCTGCTCTCAGCAAACTAAGTAATGCAATGGCCTAGTGTGGTCGTGTTATAAGGCATTCAATATGTGCTTTGATTATACACTTCCAGCATGTGGAATTAAGTGTGCCTACCAGTTTTGTGAATAGTCATAGCTTAGCTCTGTACTCCTTGGAACATTCAATTTTGTGCCACTGAAGTAATGTTAATATTTTTTCCAGGGAACTAGACAATAGCTTATATGGTACCCAAACCTTGGTTTAACCTTTCCGTGACATCACCCAATTTTTGTTACGTGGATAAAGATATCTTTGAATAATGTTTCTGGTTTCGTTAATTAAATGTGTATAGTTTCCAATGATATGACTAAATACCATACATATTATTTTATTCAAAGAGACATTGTACGAAGATGTAGTGATCTAATGTTCACTTGCGGAACAGAGTTTTTCTGCGGGTGAGTAATCAGTTTAAATGCTTACATGGCGGTATTCCAGTTGTTATTCTCATTTTGATGCTGGTAATAATTGTATTTGTACTTGTTGTGTATAATCGTAAATAACATAAGTCAACCTGCTTGAATAAACTAATTAAAATTAGTCTGCAGCTTACTTGATTGAATAAGTACATGCACAATTGTAATGCAACTTTAGGGCAACTTTTTTTGTTTTTGGGGGTCAAAATCTACTTGATTCAGTTGGCCTAGCAGTAAAGATGTTATAGTAAAATGTTTAAACCCGGAACTATAAAACTTCAATGTAATAGGAACCAACTGTATTTTAAAAGTAGTATTGTGTGTAATTTGATGAGACATCAGACGTTAACTGTTGAGTACAGTGAAATTCATAACTTGTGTTTATTACTTGAACCACTGTATACATACTGTGTGGTGACAAAATGATACAAATTGGCTGAATGGGTAAAAAATATCAGGAATTTAAAAGTGCTCGTTTGGCCATGATTAATTAGTCAGTTCAAGTGTGGCAGTAAAGAATGTAAAACTAACACATTTAGGAAAATACCATAGTGTTTGTAAATATTTTAGCCTGCTCGGACAAATATTTGGAGCTGAAATGGATTGAACTCTCATGTATATATGGTTTGCAGGATTTCATCTCTTTGATGGAAAAAAATATGCCGACAACGAACAAAGAAGTTGCGGTAGGTTACGGCAAGTTGCTGGTTCATGCTTGGAGCAAAGGATCAGGCAATCAGAAGGAGGTATAGATTTTTCATTATGTGTATGTAACATTTAACTATTTGTTTTCATGTTACAGGAAAATTAACTTTAATACACTAAACTCCCAAATTTTACGAACCCTGGATTTAATGATGGTAACAGTTTTTCTAATACACTCTCAGGCACCTTCACAAGGTGGCGAGCGACCGGGAAAACCGGAATAAGTCAGGGACGTTAAGACGTCTGGAGAAGTCAGGAAAAAGTCAGGGAATTGTGTAAAAAAAACCTGGAATTTAAAAATTTGGTAAACGAACATTTCCGCGAACACAACGTACCATTTATTGGTACATATACCAATTTTATAGTTCCATAATATTTTTTCGTACCGATATTGTAGTTGTGTGAAATAGTGGATTGAACGCGTGGTACCAGTTTTTTGTCTCAAATACGATTTTTTTTTTTGTGTTTTGTACCAGAATTTTTAGTGGTTCCCGCCAGTGTTGCCAGACCGATAGTTTCCCTGACAATGTGTTGTGATGTTTTCAAATTTCCACAGTGGTAAAAAATTACTCTCGTGGTGTTTCTTGCATACTGTTTACAAAATGTCGTAAATTTTAATAGTTAATAACGTGGGTTTTAAACAGTTGTGGTATTTTTCCCTAAGAGTACCTAGTAGAAATTGAAGGCGGAGACTTGGCAATATAGGATACTCAGTTCGCTTTTGTTCTTAACATGCGGCATGCTGATACATTCGAAATCGTTGTTTGTTTACTTGGCGTGGCGCGAATATTTTTTCTATGGTTCGTGCGAGTATTAATATCTTATCATGTCTGAAGTCCGTGGATTTATGTACATTTAAATTGTATTTTATCTACCGTACCGCGTAATGGCGAAACACGCCTGCACATTTTGGCTCGTGTAGTGACAGAGGTGTGTTAAATAACTTACAGCGTTACGTGATCTCGTGTGTGTTTATGAACGTGATTAAGTGTATTAAAAATATCTGGAAATGTATGTACAATGTGTGTTATTTCCAATATGTAATTAATTTAGAGAAATCAGTCATGACAAGAAGAAAGAGACTGCATTGGTTAACCGATCCTACTACTATTAAATGAATCGCAAAGATCCAGGTGATAACTCTGCAAGGTGCAATTCATGGAATGTTAATTTTTCTTAAAGCAACATGGGCCGGCATTCCGTTATGAGCCACGTTGAAGGCAGAAAACCCTAAGTAGGCTGGGAGTTTGAACTGTGAAGGTAGACAGATGTGCTTTTTTCAAATCTGTACCATGTGAAACAAAAGTGTTTCCAGATTAGTGTCACAGCAAAGAAACTTCATTTACAGCTAGATAAGATAGGTTTTTACATAACATTTGGTCTTGTGTTGTATTTAGTGTATAAAATGAGTTAATTGCTAGAGCGGAAGAAATTTGTAATTTAGAATGTTTTTGGGACTCAAAGAGTGATGGTGTGGTGACCAGGTTTTTAGACAACTTATAAATACTTTTAATTCTGGTATAGAGAGCTTTTCTCTCCATAACTTCACAACAGTATTTTAAAAGTGGAAAGTGAATTGACATAAGTGAAAATTGTATTTGAATACTTCTAGGACTTGGTTGCTTTGTAAATAATGAAGATATTACATATTTTCTGCAAGGTGAAGTTATGTTGATTAGTAGTGTTCAGCTTCACCAAAAAAGATAATTATTAAGTATCACTACTCATCATTTACTGGCCAAACTATTGATTTTAAACTTAGTTTATTATGAAAATTGTTTCTACAGACATAAGTAGTCCTACGTAATTTTTTTGTTAGGTTAGGTTGGTTTAAGTTGTGTAAGGTTATGCTAGTTTAAGTATAATTAGGTTACAAATATTCCCTAACCTAAATTAGGCAACCTAACAAAAAATTTTACGTTAGGCTTTTAGAGATATTAGAAGTAGTCCTACATAAAAATTTTTTTACCAGACCTAACAAAACTTTTTTTTTACGTAGCACTACTTATAACGTCCCTAAAAACAGTTTTCATAAATAAACTATATGTCTAAAATCAATAGTTTGGCTGGTGCACAATGAGTAGCAATTCTTAATATTTACCCAAAATAAATGTTGTCGCGATTATACAACCTGGTTAATTTTATTGATATTTTGTTGGTCAGGGAAATAAGAGTAGCTGACCTGGAAAAGGTCAGGGAATTTTTTTAAAGGTTTTGCTAGCCACCCTGCTTCAAAAAAAATTCTATGAAAAATTGCAAGAATTTACATTGACAATGGTTAAAAAAGTAAACTAGTTCCTCGATTTACAAATACTGACTGTTCCATTTATGACATTCGTAAAATCTCTACCTTGGTAAAATTGAGGCCAATTTTGCCCCCCATACATATACCAAATTTAAAATAGAAATTTTTCTGCAAAGTGTATCCAAAGGGGTCCTGATTTTTTTAGCGTTTTGCGGGAAAATAAGACCAGTTATCATTAAAATATAAATTTAGATCACAAGTTGGACATCTACCGATTTAAAGGATACCCCTGAACGGTAAATATGACCACCCCTTGTCCTGGAGAGAAAAAAAAGAGAACATAGAGCGTCTTCTCGTGCGAATACATAGTCTAACATCCGTATCTTTTCACACAAAAAAGTGGCAAATAATAATTGAAGTTTAAATTTATATCAATAGACAGATGTCTTCCGATTTAAATCACACCTATAAACGATTGATATGAACAATCCATGACACAAATAAAAATAGAACACCAAGCACCGATGCCTTCTCGCGGTTGTATAGACTTGATGTTCGTAGCATTTTGTGTAAAAAAAACCTTAAAAGTTTACAAGACTTGTTAAAGGAAACCAAAATTAGTGACACTCAAAATATTTTTGTTTTTGTCGGTGTTGAGGTTGGTGTACAATCCTAAAAACACCACCAAAAGAGTGAATCAATATTCACTCAGGTCTCGTGGTCTTAAAAAAATTGAGTCAAGTTTGAAGACAGCCTTTGTGCTGTCCCTCCTTTTAATGATGGCATGCCTAGTTATAATGAGTGTGCGGCAAGAGTTGAGTTAATGCAAAATCGGCACCATCGACAAGTCCAAACTTAGTCACTTATGCAGTTCTTGCCCATTACCCAGTTGTGTTTACTTCCCCGACTCTCGCCCTGCTGATGTGTAGTGCTGATAATGCGTCACCCTCTTTATTTTTTTGTCGTGCCTTCACTTTGCTTGCGGTAATGCAGCCACACACACCCACTCCTGCCATGGCACAATATTCTAAGCAGGCAAAGGTAAACTTGTTTCAATAACCTACATCATGAAGACAGTCTATGAAGCAAGTGATCGACCACAACGTCAGTGCCAGAAATCGTACATCCTAGAGAAGCTTGCAGCACAAGAAGTTACTCACTTCACCTGGAAAATTTAATAAATTACTAAAAACTGCCAAAACTAAAAAAATATCTATCATACAAGACGTGGTTATTTGTCATTTTCAGTGGTTGGGTGTGGGGTAGAGGCGGGTACGGAAAGTCGTGTGGTGCACACAATATTAGAGATTGTCTTTACCAGCGTTAGTATACTAGTATACGTGTGCTGATAATGGCTATGAGAAAGGGAGGTTTACAGATTGGATGACTGCTGAGCATTTTTCTTCGCTAAGGGGGTTGAAGTTGCTGGGAAACGTGTTGCAAGTTGTTTCCCATGCTGTGGTTTGGGAAGATGTGAAGTTGGGGGGGGGGGGGCAGGGCGGTGTCATCTGCCTGTCGTGAGACAAGAATGTAACTCTGTCATTGCCTTGTTATCTACGAAGAGTAAACTTTCATCTTATTATAAAGAAATGAGGGGTAGATAAACTGTGTATTGTAGTAGTGCTTAAGAGTTAGTGGACCGTAGGTTTTTTTTACGTTTGAGGCACGGAAACGGGGATGGCTATTAAGTCGAATATAACCCGTGCGTCAAACACCTCATCGCCTCTAGGCGCGAAGTACTAAACTAGCGTGCAGTGTTTACGTAGTAACTGTTTTCCAATGGGACTTCAAGCATTGACCCTATTATTTTATTTGTGGAAAGTATGTGGTAAAGTCCAATGCATGGAAAGTATGTGGTAAAGTCCAATGCAAATTTCTATGATTTTGTTTTACAATTACGGTTGATATTTTCTCGGCTACAGCAACGTGAAAAAGTAATTTTTAGCACTTTTGAGGAGCTTGATAATCACGTTTTTAATTATCGGACTGCATTTTTCAAATCATAGGGACTTAATCTAAAGTGTGTTTTCGTATCATAGGTAAACGCATTAGAAACAATTATTTTAGTAACTATTCATGATAAACGACTATACATACCACGCTACAGCACGTCTCACGCGCCAGGTCCACTAATTCTTAAAGGCCAAACTTTGCTCTCCGATGTGTATCGTCAAATTTTTTAACAGCTTTACCTTTTTTTGTGATTTTGTGACATTTTGCGAGAGCAGATTCGTAAAATCGCTTCTCCGTCACCACATCTAATACCTTAGTTGCCTCGCACCAACTGTGTTAACATACTTTCTCAAACTCTGTGAATAATAGCACAAAATTATTTTTTCTTTGCTGTTTTAACATTCTACGTTCATAAAACAATTAACTTGTTGCATAATTTCCTTGGTAAATTAAGGAACTCTGGTTTTAAATGAATTGTAATTATTGATAAGCAGTAGCGGCCGGTGATATTAAATTGTGGGTGTTCACACAATTATGCGAACGCCGAACACACATGCACAATCACAAAAAAAAAAAGATATCCTACCTTACTGCATTCTTGAAGTTCGTTTTGGAGTCAGGTAATCTGTGTTGGTGCGACACCGTAGCTTTTCTAAATGAGGCTGATCAGGTCCTAAATCTTTAATTGC
>PNEQ01067337.1:0-10306 GCA_003012365.1 Medauroidea extradentata | reverse complement strand
ATATATATATATATATATATATATATATATATATATATATATATATATATATATATATATATATATATATATATATATAATGTACGAAGGCGATCGGGCAAGATACTATTGGTACTATAATGACAGTGAATACAAGTTTTTGAAATTAATTTTTTATGTTGTGCCGAATATCCTTACAGCTACTGCAGCTTGTAAGTTTAACGTTCAGGTTTCTCCTGGTATTTAAATTCAATATTTTGTGGTGTGTATAGGACTACAACATGTACCTATGCTAACTGTTTTTTTTTTTTGTAATCTGTTAACAGAAATTTTCTATAAAAGAAAATCGCTATTTCAACCAGTTATATAATAGCATATTTTAGGAATGAGAAATGCTTAAGTAACTCCATTTTGCACTTTGGAACCCCAAAATTTTCCGGAGGATGAACCACGGATCCCCCCGCTTTCTTTTGGGGATGAGTGTTCCTCAACAATTAAATAAATTTCAGTCTCCCCCAAAAAATATGAGCTTGCGACGCCCATGACACATGTTATACCCGTCTTACTTGTTACCTTCTGGAGGGCCTGCTTCTAGCTTGGATCTGTTTTCACGCCAAGTATGTATCCTTCCGCCAAACGTCATCCAGAACATTGACAGACTGTCGACTGCACTGCGAGCCGACATGCATTGTTCGTCCGCCGCCATTATCTACGTCACCTATACAATATTGTAATATATGCGGAAATGAACACATTATGTATATATTTCATTATCAATATTTTAGCCGCTGTTCATAATATACAGAACTATTTGTACGACATCAATGCCAACCCAACCATCCTCCAACTATCCTATAACAGGCGTGTTTAGCCACTTTTACAATAATTACTACGAACAATGTTCATACTAGCGGATACGTAACAATAACAAATATGTATTTATGTCACCGTATTGCTTTTTCATTTGCATACGTAGTTGTATGGTACATAATAACAAAGTATTCCTAGTAATTTATTTATGTCACCGTATTGCTTCTTCATTTGCATACGTAGTTGTATGGTACATAATAACAAAGTATTCCTAGTAATTTATTTATGTCACCGTATTGCTTTTTCATTTGCATACATAGTTGTATGATACATATTAACAAAGTATTCCTAGTAATTTATTTATGTCACCGTATTGCTTTTTCATTTGCATACGTAGTTGTATGATACATATTAACAAAGTATTCCTAGTAATTTATTTATGTCACCGTATTGCTTTTTCATTTGCATACGTAGTTGTATGGTACATAATAACAAAGTATTCCTAGTAATTTATTTATGTCACCGTATTGCTTCTTCATTTGCATACGTAGTTGTATGGTACATAATAACAAAGTATTCCTAGTAATTTATTTATGTCACCGTATTACTTTTTCATTTGCATACGTAGTTGTATGGTACATAATAACAAAGTATTCCTAGTAATTTATTTATGTCACCGTATTGCTTCTTCATTTGCATACATAGTTGTATGATACATATTAACAAAGTATTCCTAGTAATTTATTTATGTCACCGTATTGCTTCTTCATTTGCATACGTAGTTGTATGGTACATAATAACAAAGTATTCCTAGTAATTTATTTATGTCACCGTATTGCTTTTTCATTTGCATTCGTAGTTGTATGGTACATAATAACAAAGTATTCCTAGTAATTTATTTATGTCACCGTATTGCTTCTTCATTTGCATACGTAGTTGTATGGTACATAATAACAAAGTATTCCTAGTAATTTATTTATGTCACCGTATTGCTTTTTCATTTGCATACGTAGTTGTATGATACATATTAAAGTATTCCTAGTAATTTATTTATGTCACCGTATTGCTTTTTCATTGGCATACGTAGTTGTATGGTACATAATAACAAAGTATTCCTAGTAATTTATTTATGTCACCGTATTGCTTTTTCATTTGCATTCGTAGTTGTATGGTACATAATAACAAAGTATTCCTAGTAATTTATTTATGTCACCGTATTGCTTCTTCATTTGCATACATAGTTGTATGGTACATAATAACAAAGTATTCCTAGTAATTTATTTATGTCACCGTATTGCTTTTTCATTTGCATACGTAGTCGTATGGTACATAATAACAAAGTATTCCTAGTAATTTATTCATTGGCATACGTAGTTGTATGGTACATAATAACAAAGTATTCCTAGTAATGTATTTATGTCACCGTATTGCTTTTTCATTTGCATACGTAGTTGTATGATACATATTAACAAAGTATTCCTAGTAATTTATTTATGTCACCGTATTGCTTTTTCATTTGCATACGTTGTTGTATGGTACATAATAACAAAGTATTCCTAGTAATGTATTTATGTCACCGTATTGCTTTTTCATTTGCATACGTAGTTGTATGATACATATTAAAGTATTCCTAGTAATTTATTTATGTCACCGTATTGCTTTTTCATTGGCATACGTAGTTGTATGGTACATAATAACAAAGTATTCCTAGTAATGTATTTATGTCACCGTATTGCTTTTTCATTTGCATACGTAGTTGTATGGTACATAATAACAAAGTATTCCTAGTAATTTTTTTATGTCACCGTATTGCTTTTTCATTTGCATTCGTAGTTGTATGGTACATAATAACAAAGTATTCCTAGTAATTTATTTATGTCACCGTATTGCTTTTTCATTTGCATACGTAGTTGTATGGTACATGATAACAAAGTATTCCTAGTAATGTATTTATGCCACCGTATTGCTTTTTCATTTGCATTCGTAGTTGTATGGTACATGATAACAAAGTATTCCTAGTAATTTATTTATGTCACCGTATTGCTTTTTCATTTGCATACGTAGTCGTATGGTACATAATAACAAAGTATTCCTAGTAATTTATTCATTTGCATACGTAGTTGTATGGTACATGATAACAAAGTATTCCTAGTAATGTATTTATGTCACCGTATTGCTTTTTCATTTGCATATGTAGTTGTATGGTACGTAATAACAAAGTATTCCTAGTAATTTATTTATGTCACCGTATTGCTTTTTCATTTGCATACGTAGTTGTATGGTACATAATAACAAAGTATTCCTAGTAATTTTTTTTTTCAACCGTTCATTTCTAAATGTATCAACTTAGCGTACGGCGGGTATAATAATTGTTTATGTTTGCTCAGAGTTATTGCAGTCATGTTTATTTAAAGGTAAACAGTGGGGGGGGGGGGGGGAGATATATATAATTATTTCCCCCTACTGGCTGCCCCCCCCCCTTCATTACATTGTAAATATTTAGTAACATGTATAATGTTTGGGAAGTAAAGAAAGTGAATGTTCTGGAAACATGAATGTGTCAATCGTAGATGACAGATCTCGTAATTGTTTTAACATATGTTTGGATAGTCATTGTCACGTGATCTTGGTCACACTAGCCACGCGGGCGAGTGATGTAATTGTTTGTATATTGGTTTACGTAAATTTACACATTTAAATGTGTGTGTTTTTTTGTTGGGTTCTAAGAAAATTCAGTTCATTAAATATAGACACGATTTTGTGGCGAAAATGTTTGGCACAGTTTGGTGTCCATGCCTTATGTGCACATATGCAGGCCTGCTTCATGGCCAGTGTGTGATTGGTTGTTCTATTGGCCGTGTGATGTCACATGACAAGTGTGTCCGAACAAAGACAATAACCATCAAGCCATCATACCTATGTGCATAAAAGCCATATCTTGTCTGTACGGATTGTTGATTGTTGACGTACGTCGACTGCTATTACGTAACTCGCGCCAGTTGCCGCTACTTGATTATATGCTAATATGGATGGAACACTGAGAGATATTACACCATGTGTTACGTCGTCTTGTAGTTTGTACTATCTCTGCCGCTGCCATCTTGTCCTTGTATTACCGGTCATTGTCTACAAAGATCCTGTGTTACCAACCTTGCTTCTTTCAAAACACTTTAATATCCCATCTTAATAGAGACACTTCAGATATGTTTGGTGGCAGCCATACTATCGTTCTTCAGTAAACATAGTCTGTATTTTAAACAGTATTGGTGCAACTCTACAACATGAATCTAACGATTTCGGACTGTTCATGTCATTCTGAAAACATTAGTCTCTAAGGACATATAGCTACAGCACAGTGAGGGATGTTTTTACAACTCAGTATATTCGGTGTGCTTCTTACCTAGCTCACACTTGGCCACACTTCTAATGCCCACACGTGGCACGCTACCTGTATTATATCATATCGTCAGCTCAGTGCAAGAACTGGGTAACTTAAATTTTCCAAGATTAAGTTATCTGTAGATGTCTATTCTACCCTTATGATTGTTCCTTTTGATATGTATACATTTATAAACGTATTCATTAGGAGTATTGATGCAAGACAAATTTGCATTTCAGAAAATAACTATTTGTATGACAAAAGCAATTTTCAGTGTTATAGTTGGATATTTCCAGCTACCTAGTTACCTAGTTGTAGCATTAAGCCGACGATATCTGTGTCCTCGCATGCTTGACGCGAACGATTGTTAGAAATACTTGAATGGGAGCTAAAAATTTCAACCAAATTCACGAGTCCATTTCTAACCTGGTTGCAAAAAAAAAAGTCGTCTGTTTGCAAGGAAAAGCAAAAGGAAAAGTGTGCCAAACTCTCAGATTATGTTGTCTCAAGGAAAGACAATCCGTGTACTAAACTTACCATTACAGTAATAATGCTTCTAACAAAGTATTTACAGATCCCGAAATTGTGGTCCTACAGAAAGGTCTTACTTTCAGCATTATAACCTATCAAACTCCTGTTCTTGATATAGTGTCTTCTGTAGAAAGTGCTACAGTATATATAAGCTGCCAGCTGCCAAACTAGACGAGTTCAGATGGACGGTACGTACAGCCATAAGATCAGCTAAACCTCCTAAACCTAAATTCACATGGGATGAGAGGCTATCACTCAGAACGCTCAAATCCGATTCGAATGTTGCAAATATTCCTGCTGACAAAGACCGTGCTATAGTCATCCTAGACAGAATGGATTATGACAACAAAATCACTGATCTTATAACCCCGGACAAATATACACTTCATAAAAAGACCCAACAGCAGCCATAGAGCGGAAAGTATATCAAGACATCAGCAAGTGTAAAAACCACAAACCAGAGAGCACACGAAGAGCCCCCTCACATATATGGTTTACCAAGAATCCACAAAGTAGGCATGCCCTTACGGCCTATCATTAGTTCATGCAGCTTTCCTTGCCAAAATCAGTCTTAAGTATCTGCCAAACATTGTCGAACCTCTAGCCGGCCAGACACATACATTCGTTAAAGACTCTAGCCACTTTATTTTTGTATCCAGAATCCTAGAGGTATCACCATCCGACATCCTGGTGAGTTTCGATGTCCAGAGCTTGTTCGCTAATGTTCCAGTAGCATAGTCATAGTGAAATCCAAACTAGGAAATGACAGCACTCTTAGTGAAAGAACATCCATACCCATCTCATCTATAATGGAGCTAATGGCACTCTGAATTAACACAACATACTTTCAGTTTAAAGAGGATTTCTATAAACTAACTAATGGCATGACTATAGGGAACTCACTCTCATCTTTCATGGCAAACATAGTCATGGAGAATCTGGAACAAGAGGCACTAAGTAACACAACAACTCCGCCTAAAATTTGGCTGCGAGATGTAGACGACACATTCCTTGTTTGGTAGCATGGACTGGAAACATTGGCCGAATTTTCAGATTTCCTCAATTCACTCAGGCCATCAATACGGTTAACTCATAAAATATAATCCAACAATAGTATCTCTTTCCTAGACGTCCTAGTCTCCAAAGAAAATCACAGACTCAGCACTAAAGTGTACAGAAAACCGATATGCTGGTCAATACCTGCATTTTGAATCCAACTAGTACAAAGTCGGGTATTCTCACCCTAGCCAACCGAGCAGAAACGATCTGCTCTGACAGGAAAACATTAATTGAGGAACAGTGACATGTAAGAAAAGACTTCATGGCCAACAAGTATCCCAGATTTATCTTTGAGCAGCAGATAAGAGAACCAAATTCACCAAAGAGCGAAGTCACCACAGACAACCAACCTTCCGGAACTCTTGGTTGTTCCATACGTCCGTGGACTCTGTGAAATAATAAGAAGGCTAGGCAACATATACGACGTACGAACAGCATTCCGTTCCAGCTCCACATTGAAACCACTCTCACTAAAGTAACACCCATAGTAGATAAACTACAAACCCGCGTATGTATAAACCAATTACCATGTGAATGTGGCTCTCTATATGTACATAGGAGAAACTGGTAGAACATTATCCACTCGCGTCAAACAACACAAGAACAACACGCTAAAGGGTGAAATCCAGAAATATAGAATTGTCGAACATGCATGGGGAAATAGCCACAACATTCTCTGGGACTCAGCAAACCCAGTAAGTCAGGAAAAAGACAGAACTTAAAAGGAAGTTTTAGAATCAGCTTACATAGCCAGTAACAAAAACGTCGTAAGCCAACAGATCATTGAACGGAAAAATATGTGGTTTCCATTAAAAAAACAGTGTTTTATTTGTTTATTAATCAATTAATTTTTTTATTTTCTGTAAGAAACACATTTATGTTTAACAGTCTCAGCAGGACTGCAGCCATCATCACTACAAGGTGCTCAGCCAATCAGGAGAGCCCAGCCAATCACACATGCGTTGCCACTATTGGCCGAGCAGCTTAAAGACCATCCAGTCTATATGAGACCTAAGCTCGCTTCAACTTGTGCAACTAACTGCAGGCCCATATCAGTACGTCATCGAGCAGCCAGTGAGCAGATAATGTCTGCTTGAATACACACATGTTCTTGCAGGCTAGCCTGCATGTCAGTCAACACGCGAATGTTTCCCGTCTATAGAGCTGACTTTCCACTGGTTCGTGTTTGGGCGCACATGGTGACGTCATGTACCCGAGGACCCTCCGAGGCGATGTGTCTGCTCTCTGGGGCGAGAAGCCTGCATGGTCAGGCTGACGGACAATATCCTCTCCACTGTGTGCTCGTCTGTGGCCCAGCCTGGCAGATTGGGCGGTGCAGGCCACGTGGCCTTGTCACTTTCCCACATGCCAACTAGATGATGGTTTATCGCGCGAAAACTTGACTGTTTGCTGGATTTCAACACACGTTCAGTCTATCAGAAGATTACTGGATTTCGTATGCATATACATAGAGCTGTTGTCCTATTTGACTGAGCCAATAAGAATCCCGCTATTGTAATATTTGATGCTTGTTATTGGTCTGCAGGCAGCTACGTTGTGTCAGACGTATATCACCCAATCAAACATGTTGAGAGAAACTACAGTGTTGTCAAGGCTATGTTGCCAGACGATACACCATCATCTCTAACCATGACTTATTGTAACCTAAATATGGAGGGTTATTTAATATTCAAAGCTATACTAAACTTCTCAAGTTTGTTGTATGCTAGCTAGGCTCTTAAGTTAACTAAGAATTTATCAGCATACTTCGACGCATACGAAACTTATTTACAGTTGAATTGAGTACAGTACGAGTATGTCTATACATGGAAATATCATAATGAAAAGATCATATAATTTTTAAATATGTAGCTATCACTCACCAGGCACTAAATGTGTAACTTGGACCAGCATGAACAAACCAACGTTTACACCATGCGAAAATAATTATTAACCTAAATAACAGCAGCTTAACACATGGGAATACAATTTTTTTCACCGTTTGAAATATGTATAACTAAACAGTAATTCATGTTTGATGGAATTTTTACGAAGTAATTTTTATGTGGTACTTAACTGTACTTGCTAATCCACACGACGACTTCGTCGAATTACTCAATAAAAAGACGTAAATTCAGTGAATTTGATCAAAATACAGCAGATAAATTAATCGGGAACTGACGTGAAGTGGACTTCAACAACATATTTTCTTTTAAAATAAGTCAACGCAATTCCTTTTTTTGCATACTAATACTATTGGCATGAATTTGTATTAGGCCTGTTCAAATGCCCATTTTCATCTGTGTTTTGAGCGTATTTTACGAATAGATAGTAATTAAAGTTAAAAAAAAAAAAAAAAAACACTACATTATAAAAATACATTTGTTAAGAAATTCATGTTTTTTTTCCCCAGCACAATTATGTGGACTTTAATATTAAACATTGTGCGTAAAGTAAAGCCTCATCTACTATTTATTTTGAATATATGGCAGTTTTTTAATGCTATAGATGTAGGTGAAGTGAGATGAGGATGGAGCAGCGATGAAATGTAATGGGAGTATCACAAAAAAGTGAAAGGTCACCAGCAATGTTAACGGGTTTCACAACTGAAGAGTTGCAATATCAACTATTTTGTGATTAACATGCAGAAATACAGAAACTTTAAATTCCGATAATTCTTGCATTTATTTTTATAAATCACTGTGTTCTTTCTATTTTTCTGCAGTTTTATTGAGACTTATTGTTATAAGTGCATCACAAAAATATACAATGTACAATTTTAACACATTGTGGAAGTGTTAGCTTGTCATACGAAAGAGAATGCGTATTAATTGGTTACTGTTTTCAAGTAGTTTTTGTAGTAATCGAAATGTTTGAAAAAGCATATTTTTAGTGGTACTCGTAACTGTAATAAAATATTTTGCGCGAGTATTAAAATTTATACTCAAATATGGACTACAGACGAAAGATAAATTACTAATTTAAAATAGTTTCACACAAATGCTTTATCATTGCTCAGTTAAAATTAAAATCTGTACCGCCCTGAAAAAATTCACCCCCGCACATAATCCTATAAGATATAGCATTACAATTTCAGCTGTTTTTAAAAAGAGAATATGTCTGTTGGTTATTAATAGAGAGTATGATCTTTGAAAGAACTGTGCAATGGGAGTTCATGACTAGATTCAGTTTCTTGGACGTACTTCATTGCAAAATTGAACGACTGTCAAAGAAAAACTAAACAAATAAAAGAAACCATAATATAAGCAGAGTATGCTTAGTCAGCAAGATACAAACACAACATGAAATTCCAAGATGGAATCGGGTCAAATACAAACAAGGAACAAACAGATAATAAATCAAATTAATAACAAATAAAATAAAAACCAAATATCATGCGACACAACGATGAGACGAAACAACAAACACAGTAGATATCAGACACGAGCAGAAAAATAACAAAAGAACACAACAAGTAGACGAGACAAAATGCAACAGATATCAGACATATACAGACAAGACAAACGACACAATGAAGAGACGAAACAAAACACAGTAGTTTTCCAGACAGACAGTGTTACGACGTTTCGGGAATTGGAATGTGTTCCCGTCATCAGGTAGACACACAGGGTTCAGGTACACGAGTGCGACTGATGGTTTCTTTTATTTGTTTAGTTTTTCTTTGACAGTCGTTCAATTTTGCAATGGAGTACGTCCAAGAAACTGAATCTACTTATTAATAGAGACCTGAAAAATTCGCGTTTTCTTTTATGCGAAAATATTTACAGTGTAATTGCTGGTCGATTGTATCATCGAACTGTTTTCGTATATAATTTTAAAAACATAACTATACATCTATTGTAAGTTTTTAATAGCCTAGCAATGTACATGTCCCTACAGCTATTCTGGACACGTCGCCTATGATTGTAGGAAGTGTGGTGTGTGCCAAGCACATGTTGTCTCTACGGTGTGACATCGTCTCCACTGGCCATCCCTTCACGCGCAGAACCCAGCTAGTCGGGCGGCATATTTGAACTCGACACATAGGTTCGCTCCCAACACGATCCTTCCCAGCTTGACTTCAGTATATCAAACAAGCTTTTTTCCACAGCTGGATGTACGGCGACGTGAGACGTGAGGTGTGGCATCGTTTCCACTGGCCATCCCTTCACGCGCAGAACCCAGCTAGTCGGGCGGCATATTTGAACTCGACACATAGGTTCGCTCCCAACACGATCCTTCCCAGCTTGACTTCAGTATATCAAACAAGCTTTTTCCCACAGCTGGATGTACGGCGACGTGAGACGTGAGGTGTGGCATCGTTTCCACTGGCCATCCCTTCACGCGCAGAACCCAGGTAGTCGGGCGGCATATTTGAACTCGACACATAGGTTCGCTCCCAACACGATCCTTCCCAGCTTGACTTCAGTATATCAAACAAGCTTTTTTCCACAGCTGGATGTATGGCGACGTGAGACGTGAGGTGTGGCATCGTTTCCACTGGCCATCCCTTCACGCGCAGAACCCAGCTAGTCGGGCGGCATATTT
>PNEQ01067336.1:0-10220 GCA_003012365.1 Medauroidea extradentata | reverse complement strand
ATCTTTGAAAGAACTGTGCAATGGGAGTGCATGACTGGATTTGTTTGTATGGACATACTCCATTGCGAAATAAATGACTGTCACAAGAAAACTAAAAGTAAAAATAAGACAAGAAAACATAAATAAGCAGAGTATGCTTTAGTCATCAGGATACATACACAACATGAAATTCCAAAAACTGGAATCTGGTCAGATAAAACAAGGAAACAAACAAAAAAAACCTAGGTTGACATGCGACACAACGATGAGACGAAACAAAAACACAAACAGAATTACAGCAAACGACACAACGATGAGACTAAACGAAACACAAAAGATGTCGGGCACAAACAGAAAAAACGACAGACAACACAAACGATGAGACGAAATAAAACACAGTAGTTTTCCAAACAGTCAGTATGAACTTTTGTGTTTCGTTTAGTCTCATCGTTGTGTCGTTTGCTGTAATTCTGTTTGTGTTTTTGTTTCGTCTCATCGTTGTGTCGCATGTCAACCTAGGTTTTTTTCTGTTTGTTTCCTTGTTTTATCTGACCAGATTCCAGTTTTGGAATTTCATGTTGTGTATGTATCCTGATGACTAAAGCATACTCTGCTTATTTATGTTTTCTTGTCTTATTTTTACATTTAGTTTTCTTGTGACAGTCATTTATTTCGCAATGGAGTATGTCCATACAAACAAATCCAGTCATGTTGATTTAACCTCCAAAATATTCACGAGAAAGCAACGAAGAGAGAAAAAGTTAAGATATCGAAAACGATGTTTCAAATTGCAAAGTTTAGTAGGACGTTGTTTTAACATATCGTAATTATTAACAAATAAACTTCGCGTTTGTTTAAATGGCGTCGAAAATGCTTCGTGCAGTCACAAATTGTGTAGCTTTTAATCGCGTAGATTGCATTAGCTAAACAAAGACACATGACCAATCAATCAATTTCTGGCAAATATTCTGACCAATACTGTTGTGTCATATGCCATATGCTTATGCTTTTGGCAATGAACCAGACTTTTAAGTGGTGAGTGGGTTCTGGTGCATACTGTAAATCAGTGCAAGATAAGGCCTACATTACTTGAAGATTACAGGATTCTCACAAGCACTATAAAAAACAGTTTTTGCCAACTTTGTTGAACAAGCATGTTGTTCTAGTAACGCTTTTCTGAAGCACATTCTCTGGCGCAGGAAATTACGCTGAACTAATGTGTAACTATGGCGAAATGTTTGCTCATAAAGGTATAAAAACCTTTATTTAAGTTCTCCAATATTGAACTTCCATACACCTGGAGATTTCAATTGGTCTTTATATGGTTACTGATGCACCCCTGTCCTGTTTAGGACTCGTGTTATGCACCCAGACGTAACAGTTCGACCTTGGTCTTCACTTCTGACGCCGTCTTTTTCGCGGAACAGGGTACGGGCCTCCAGTTAGCACCTGCACCCAGGATAGCAGACGGCATTGCGCTAGGCAATTTTTCGCGCCGCTGTTATTGGCCGTAATTGCGGCGTGCGTGACCCAGTTACAAAGCCCGTCCACCTTGACGGATACCCCCGGCCAGGTCCACGCACGCACACACGCACATCTGGAGAGGAGAGCTCGTCAGCAATTAGTAAGCCCGGCAAGGATCGTCGCCTCAGAACAATGGGGCAATCAGGCCGTGACGGGGACAATGTACGACTCCCAGTGCCTCTCGTCGGGCACCTGTGGGCGGCCCGGGGCGACGTACCTACCGCCACCTTCACTAAGGTCTGTGTAGGGAACTTGTGAATGGGGCCACTTGATTCGTCGTCATGCAGTGGGCGGCGGAACGGACACAGAATACTGTATGATATCATGCTGACGTGGAAAGTTTTGGTGGTACCTCCGATGCATGGGCATACTAGACACCAAGAACCCTGTTCTGTAAATAGTTTCCGTATAAAAAAGTCATACCACTGAACTGTCTTCCGAATTCGGAATTGTGTTCTGTAATTCAACATGTGGCAAATAAAGTCCAGTTGATTTTCAATACTAAAACAAGTTATTAAAGGGTCAACGACAACGAAAGTTCCGAAAATAGCCTGTGAGGAAAACTCGAGTATGAATAAATACAACTGGACTTTGTTGTGTATCAATAGACTATGCGCCAGTTGTTGAATTTGTATATCAGCTTTGAATCAGTTATAAAAAAATATTTGAGTAGGCCTACTATATCCTGTTGTTTTAAATAATGACTATAAGACTATAAACTTTTTTTATACTACTGTTTCAAATATGAACAAGTTTTAGAATGTTTTAGTGATACCCTTACAATTGGCTTATAGTCCACTGATGCATGACACCGTCCAATTTTAAACTCACCCGAAAGGGAGAGAAAGAGAGAGAGAGAGAGAGAGAGAGAGAGAGAGAGAGAGAGAATAGCGTGTTTTGTGTATTGCCTGAGCAGCAAATATTTTTATTGAATAACTGAGTCCAGTTTTTTATGACTGCGTCAATTCGCTAGATAAGCAAATAAGAAACGAAGGCAAATTTTACCTTTGGAAATGAGACTATAAACATGTGCTTCGTGATTCCTTCAGATGGCGAGGTTCGTATAGAGTCAGATCAAAGTTGCTTAGGGAGGGTGTAATAAATTATCAATCTTTTTTCTCGAAATGACACTGATTAGGTTCATCTTACAGAGGCGATGTTGAGGAAACTCCGCCAGTGTTAATTACCACCGATATTATTACTCTTTCGTTCCTGTCAGTCGATGAAAGCATGGAGGCTTTAACTGAGACTTTCCTAAACGTTTATTTATCACTTTGACACCCCGTCGGAATGAAGCTCAAAGACTCATAGTATGACATTCGTAGTAGCCGGAAGTGGAGCTAATGTAGTCTTAACTACTAGGTTTGACAGCGACGAGCTAACCTTTTATAAAGTAGGCCTAGTCTTCCCATTCCTATCCGTGGGAAAGGTTTCGGGCAGAGGAGCCGTTGTATCCCTTTACTGCTAGCAGACAAGCAGACATCAACCTAATCTTTGTTGAAAGTGCATTCCTGTGTGACGTCCCTTAGTTGGAACTGTCGTACACCGAACAAAGGCAATCCTAAGCTTGTCTAATTACCTGAGAGCATCACGACATTCTTCCGGCTGATAATAAACACAAAAACTCTTCTTCCAACCAAAGTCATGGACCTCGACGAAACTTACACAGATTAGTGTGCTGTGCATACGTACAATAAGAGGTCGTGATATGTAAATTGGTGATAAAACAGTCTTGAATTTTGCAGAAATTTGAAAGGCTTCACAAAAAAAAATTCTATAAAACCGTTTTTACAAACTTCTCCAGCAGATATTTTGCCATCAAGATGCTCAGTCTCACGCGCCGTAATCAAAGACAAAAGGTGTGACGTGGTAAATTGTTCACCAGAAACGTTGGTAACAACTATTTTCTAGGGTTGCTCTCTTTTACTTGTTTTCCTTAACTGACAAAGTTCCTGAAATTCCATTTAAAGTTTTAACCGGAATGGATGCACTCGCAATATGAATTACTTCTTTTTATTACGATTCCATTTAATTTGCAAGTTCAAAGACCCAGGGGGCTATACACATGGTAGGGTGAAGACCCAGTCCTAAATCGGGCGAGGTTACATTCAATTTCACCTCCCTGGTTGGGAATCAAACCCGGGACCCTGCGACTACCGGTCAGGAGCTCCAACTTTTGAACTAATAGGTCGAACTGTGGATTCCTACAGAATTCTATTATTATAATAATATAGGCCAACAGAGACTTGAACATTTAATCGTAGAAAGGAAACGGAAATTGTCTTCGGGCTTCTGGAATTCTATGATCGTAAGTTTTCGGGTACTATTCCTGAAGTTGTGCTTAATGTTTGGTGTGACTGGTGGACGTAGATATATAAATGTATTGCGTTTACTCTTGGCTGCTGTACATAAAGCGCTGCTACAAAAAAGTGTGCCACTGGCTGCGATATCCTGCACAAAACAAGGCCCAACTTATAGAGATCCTTCATGCATTCAGTAGCCAATTAGACACAAAGGTCCATGCCTAGTGCAGCCGATAACCGGCCCAGACATGCCGCTTCTATATTCCTGTGCTGTGCTTTGGACGTCCGATTGACGTGTTTGTTGGCAGCTGTGATTATTTTTAGCGCACAAAGTTGGACAAAAGGGTCTGTGAACATATTTTGGCAGCAAGTGTTGAATATTTTATTCCTGTTCCTACTACTGTTGAACTAGTGGACTTGTAGAGAATAGTTCTTACGCCAAAGATTTAAAGAATATAAAAAGTAATCTCTTAGCGCAATCATAAAAGCACAGTGCTTTATTTCTTCTACTGTAAATTATAATACTTAATTCCGGCAATAAGTACATCTTTCACAATTTGCACAAGCAGAAAATAATAAACATTCCAAGTTTGATATAATAATAATAACAATAATAATAGGTCTAATAATAATAATTTGCAGGATACTACACATTTATTATTTGTAAAAATTGAACAGCGATTGGTTCGAATACAAAATATCGAGTATGTATTTTTTCTCTGCCCCTTTAACATAAATATTAGACCAGCGAATTGACTGTACGGAGCTAGAGAACCACGGTATGGTTGCGGTATGCACGATACGTCGTCACTGATGACACTGCCGTATTACGAGCGTAGAGTAAATAAAGGGTAGAGTGAGTATCATCTATAACTGCGTTTGTGAAATTGTGTGTTCAACATACGTAATTTAAAGAAAATATGCGTGGGAGATTTGAAATAACATTGAATGCTAAGATCGTACTTCTTAGTAATGACAGGTAAATTGCATTGTTTTGGTACGACATAAACATAAATGCACTATGGACAGCATACTACAGTTTTCTCGTAGTATAATTGCTTCTGTGTTTCAGTATAACAAATGAAAACAACGTTTGCCACATTACTGTTTTTATTAGCTGTTTTTAGTTAAAAGTAAATACTTACTACAAAGTTTTGAACCGAGATCTTTGTGGCACCACATGAATAAATATGAATACTCAAAGGTACACTATGAGATTCAAACAACACGATTGCATCTTTACTACTCCAAACTCTCGAAACCATTCTGGACACATATTTGTGACGTCATGTTCCCTCTAATATTACCTCAACTATTACGATGTGGTGTTTCCTGTATATCTACTAGGCGTACCTGTGTTTAGTGTCGGAAGTGCACTCGTAGGAAGGAAGCAGTTATTTTTCCGCTCTAGCGGTCCTGCTTCCTGCGCGACAAGTAACGTTTATTACAGTTGCTCCGCGGTTGAACGAGCAAGACAGGGACAGTGATACAAACATATTCGGGAGGAACCGTGTTACATTCCCTACCCGGACATCCTTATGTCGGTTTTCCCACGATGTTCTCCCACCGTGGTGATCCGGGTTCGATTCCCGGCGGGGTCGGTCCCAGGATTTTCGCATGTGGGAATCGTGCCGGGCGATGCCGCTGGTAGGCGGGTTTTCTCGGTTATCTCCCGTTTTCCCCGTCCCTTCATTCCGATGCTGCTTCAATACTCACATCACGTCGCCCCTCACCAGCGCTGAAGACCTAAATGTTGAGTGCTGACCAAAATCTCTTCACTCTTCTCTTCACTCCATGATTTTCCGAAGTCATTTTAGGCGAAACTGAGATGGTTCCTAACATCATACTTTGGCCATTTCCCCCTCCACGTAATTCCTTTCTGTCCGATCTAAATGGGTGAAAACACTATCGGATTAGGTAAAGTAGACGGAATAAAAACGCCCTGGATGTGTTAATTACGTAGGTGTACTGGGTCACTATGTGACAGCTCTACTGACTGTTGCATGGTGGGAAATATCCATCTCCCTTTTGGATTGCCGTCTCTCAGGTTACTGACCAACGACGTTCTGACACTGTGTTAGCAGGTGAATCTGGAGAGGCAACAGTTCCAATTCTGTTCTTTTTTTTTTTTTACGAACAAGAAATTCAGAATTTTTACAATAGTGACACAGGAAACAAAGTGGAAGTTAAAGTTACTAGAATGACTGTACATCATTCATAACAAATATTGAATTCAGAAAAAGTTATAAAAGTTACACAAGTTTCTGTCCTTACTGGCTTTGCGGTCGTTCTTCAGTTCTTCGGGCTTTTCGATATCTCAACCGTTGGCATGGTCACGGGGAGTAAGACGACTCACGAGACAAGTGTTAAAAGACGCTGCGATGTTGTGGTCAGACCACTCACCTTCCACAACGGCTATCCGGGTTCGATTCTCGGCGCATGTAAGGAAGTTGACGAACGTTGCCTTTTTTTTCTCCGGCTACTCCTCCTTCTTCCGCCCTTGCATTCCGTTGCTACCCCAACGTTTTATTTTACGGAAATATTCCACATGTGCCCATTGTACCACGAAACGATAACACATTTCGGACAAGGACGACGTGTCATTGTTGTTAAAGTGGACCTGACCTGTGAGACGTGCTGTAGCGTGGTACGAAGGTATGTTTTCTGGTGTAACTATTACAAGTGTTTACAATGAGTTTATCTACGGAAAGAAGACACACTTCAAACTGCGTCCCTATGATTTTAAAAATGCCGTCCGCTAATTAAAAAACCCGTTTTTCAAGCTCTTCAAAAGTGCTAAGAATAGTTTTTTTCTCGTTGCTGCAGCTAAGTAAATATCAACCGTAATCGGTAAACCAAACTATAGAAACTTGCATTGGACTTTACCACATACTTTCCAATAGCAGGGTCCACGCTTGAAGACCCGTTGATAAACGGTTTCTACGAAAACACTGCACGATAGTTTAGTCCTTCGCGCCTAGAGGCGATGAGGTGTTTGACAGACGTGTTATATTCGCCTTCCCCGTTTCCATTCCTTGAACGTAAGGAAAAAAGTTAGCGCCCACTAACTCTTAAGACACTTTACACATTAAAAACATTGATTCTAAGTGTCCGACATAGCTAAAAACAGCCTTACCAGACTGCCGTACTTCAAAATGTACTGCGTGGATGTATGTGAAACTCGGCTAGAAATATGCACTTAATTTTACTTCAGACTTTACACCAATAAAATTATGTGCTCACCGCTTAAAGTCCCATAGTAAAAATTGATCCTCTAACGCGCGGGTAGGCGGCGCCCTTGATTTGTTAACGACAGCATGTAGCTTTTTTTTTTGAGCTCGTTTCTTCACAAATACCTAGAATGTGTTTCATTTCTATTTCTTCTACGTGCTGTTTTTTATCCTCTTGGATCACGAAGATACATCAGTGTCTCTGCACATAGTACAAGTGACTTTTAATAGAAACTATGTTCAGCAGAAGTGGTTTTATAGCGCAAGTGGCTTCAAGTGCAATTGACTTATAACTAGGGCCACGATTTTGTCGCGAAAAGATTTTTGCCCCACTTTGTTTCAGTGTCTCACGTGCACATCGGCAGTTCTGTTTCAAGGTTATTGGCAGCGTGTCTATGTTCAAACACGTTTCTCATTTGACTTCACCAATCAGAACAAGATTATTGTGAGTCTGTACGTTTGTAATTTGCTGAGGCCAGTGAGAGTAAAATCATCCAACCTCAGACGATGTAGCAGAGCTGCAGATGTGCGCATGACGCATCGAAACCAAATGTTGCAAAAATCTTTTCGCCATAAAATCGTGGCTCTACGATAGCACAAGTGGCTTTTAGGGCAAGCCACATTTTGACCGGTTGATGAGCCCAGTTATCTGTGGGAGCTCCTCGTAGGCCCTAGAGAAGTTGAGGACATCTGGATTTCATTCGGCAGGCCTATCTGTGCCGCGAGAAGGAAATTTACCATACTTTAGCCTGTAAATCTTTGGTAGGCGGTAAGAAAGCCATAAGTAGAGATGATGGTATATCGCGAAAATTTGTTTGTGCCAACATAGCTTGAAAACAATGCTGCTTCTTGCGACATGTACGACTGGACACAATTTAGCTATCTGTAGACCAATAATGGGCATCAAATATTACAATAGCGGATTCTTATTGGCTCAGTCAAATAGGGTAACACCTCCGCGTACAAGCGAAAGCCAGTAATCTTTTCATAAGCTGAACGTGTGTTGATACCCAGCAAACAGTGAATTTTTCCCACGGTAAACTGTCATATCTAGCCAGTCATTAAAAAGTAGGCTATAATGAGACTTGAGCTATTCTTAATTTTTACTGTAGGTTTGTGTTCTATTAAACATCTACTAAATCAGCAGGGACAAGTTTCAACTGGAAATAATTAGACTTATGCCCTTCTTACCGCAAACTAAAGAAATATACAAAGTATGTGAAGAGCCCACGATTTTTCGGGAAATAAATTCTGCAACAGTTTGTTTCAATGCCTTATGTACACATATGCAGCTCTGCTTCATGGTCAGTGATTGGCTGTTTATAACTCTCAGCGTCTAGGGTTCTACTTGCAAATTACAGACGTGTGGTGTCGCAGTAACCCTGTTCCTGTTGGCACAGTCAAATGAGCCACGTCTATGCAATAATACATTCTGCCAATAACCATGAAGCAGGGCTTCATATGTGCACATAAGGCATTGAAACAAACTTGCAGAATTCTTTTCGCGAAAAATCGTAATGAGTGTTTCAGCTATACATCTCTGGTAGCATTAATATGCATTATACTGTTTCCTACAAACGTCTCTATGGATGTTTGTGATACGATTTATCATTTACACTATTTTAACTCTCGTATACATAGGTGAGGTAAATTTGCAAATTATCTCTTACGATGTCTCGACCTACCTACGTATGTACGTATAGTCACCCACCCGCGCAAGAGCAGAGTTTAAGCGCCATGGGCAGAACACTTCGTCTGAAGTTACGGGCAGTCAGGTGGTGAAATCACACTCACTGCGTCATGTAACGGGCTTTGAGTAAGTTGATGAGGTCGATGTAAAGCGGCTCGTCGCCTGACTGAGTTCATTGTCATAATCTCTGAACAAGTTTTTTTAATATCAAGCTCATCCATTTATCGCTTTTGAACTTGACAGAACCAATTAGTTTCCCATCACGGCTGGACAATAATCTTCAAAGCTATTGGTCTTTATTAGGGTTATCTGAATAACTTACACGTGTTTTCCGGGAACTTAACGATGGGCTTTGGGTATCTTTTATCGCACGATGACTTCCGTGGCCAAAATTATTAAGGTGGCCTTACATCTTGATGTTCCAGTTCAAATCCCGGGAAAACCATGGACGTGTGAGCTGTTCTTAGAAAACGGGCCGATTAACGGGTACACTCACCACGTGTGCACATACGAAAATCATTAATTACCCCAACGAGAATCGAACCCGGATCAATATGATGGTAGGATAATGATATGACCAATACACAACCACGGCCTCTTATGAATGAGCTCACCTCAATTATAGCAGGGAGTCATTGGCCATAGTCACCAACTGCAGACTAATAGACTGAGATTAGACCAATATACAGTATTATTACACAGCACGGAGTTAGCCAATAAGAATCGAGGTACGTGTCCAGGTCCACGTGCAGGTCACGTGAAATTTATATTTTATGTTGACGGCGAGGCCATTAAAGATGGTTACATATAAATTTGCACAAGGACGGAAACTGGGAAAGGAATCGGCCATGGTCTTTGCTAAGGAACTCTCCCAGCATTTGCCTGGAGCGATTTCGCGAAACCGTGGAAAGCCGAAATTAGGATGACCGGAGACGGGGATCGAACCCGGGTCCTCCCGAACGCGAGTCCAACGTCTTAAGGGCGCGGTCTACCGCAATTTTCATCATCATTAATTTATTTTGTATGTGTACCAGATATTTCTTTCTTGTTTTAGACACAAAATGTGACTAAATTTGGCTCTTACGAATTTTTTTTATCTCTAATAGTTTTCGCGTAATGGCTTGTTAAAGTCATATTTTGCATGTTTCCGTTTTAACGACTACACTAAAACCAACTGATATACCGAACTCAAAAAAATCACAGTGGACAAAGACATTGCAGGCTACAATGACATGCTCATAAAATTAAACAATAAACATTATTTGTATTTTTATAAAAATTATTGAACTTTTTAAATTTTTATTTTCAGTTTCAGCAATTTTTTAAAATTCAAATAATTTTCATTCTTAAATTTCATGAGCATGTCATTGTAGCCTGCAATGTCTTTATCCACTGTGATTTTTTTGAGTTCGGTATATCAGTTGGTTTTAGTGTAGTCGTTAAAACGGAAACATGCAAAAATATGACTTTACCAAGCCATTACGCGAAAACTAT